>VZRS01013266.1:294207-495254 GCA_013398055.1 Ifrita kowaldi | reverse complement strand
AGTATCCTCACAGCCTGCAGTTCTACCTGGAGCCCCCCACGGAAAGCATCTCCCTGGTGGAGTTTGAGAGCTTTGCCATCGACCGCCTGAAGCGTGAGTAGCGTCCCTCCTTCCCTTCTTCCATCTTCGTCCCCCTTCTTCCCTTTCCCTTCTCCTTCCTCCCGTCCCTCCTCTCGCTCGATGCTTTGAATCCTTCCTGTCATGGCTGTGTGTATTTCTGGCGGGCCTGGATGCTCTGTTCCCCTGACATAATGGGAGCTGGGCTGGCTGCTCGTGCTGCCGTGTGCTCCCATTAAAGGAAAACGCGTTGCTTTGGGCGTTTCGGAGAGCTGAGAGAGATTTCATAATGGGGGTTGATTGTAGCTGTCGGGACTATGTAGTTTTGGTTTACACCAGGGGTTTTTTTGAGCACGTTTCACTTTCTACAGATGTTGTGACATATTTGATGTCTCAGTACTGCATTTCAGATAGTTGTGGCTGGCAGCCAGGGGTTCCCTTGAAGTCGTGAAAACTGCTGGATCCAAGTTTCCAGTAGAGTTGAAACCGGTGTTCTGAGACTGATCCATCAGAGTTAGCAGTCTCCCTTTCCCTGTTGACAGTATGGATCCCAGAATTGGGCCAGCTCTTCAGGATTCACGGGCCACACTTCATCCTCCGTATTTCTCACCTTTTTGCTCCTTATACCGCTAGAAGCAATTCCTGTGGCCTTTCCCAAGCTGTGGTACATTTAGATCGATTTCAGCATGTTGTCTCTAACACGGACCTTTTCTTTTTTTTTGCCCAGTGCTCAAAGTAGTTGAAAATCTCGGTGTGAGCTATACAAAAGGCACTGATTTATACAAAACCAAGCTGGAGGCTGAGCTCCGGAAACTGAAGTTTCCCTACAGAGTAAGTAAAGATCAAAACATGGAACTCTCTTGCACTTTATTTTCTTTACACCATTCAAGAATGATGAATAAGAGTAGAGGTGATGAAATGCTATTTCTAAAACTGGAATTCGATCATTTTGTCAGAGGTGTAGTTTTTCTTTGAAAGTATATGATTCTTTCTTTAGGGTAACCCCCTTCCTCAATAAGTTTGCATTTATTGTGTAAAAGATGAGTATTAACACACTGTTGAAGACCAACGGTAAATTGATTGTAAATTTTTAATCTGGGAGAGATTATTTCTCCAAAATAATAAGAATATATTCTGTAGGCTTTGGCTGAGGATGATTATGAGGCAAGAAGAAAAGATCATATCTCTCATTTCATACTACGCCTTGCTTACTGCCAGTCGTAAGTACTTTTTGGATTATGCTGTACTCTTATTATAAATTTTAGATGTATACAGATACTGCTGTGCTTTATTATAGACATTACAGATGCTTTAGAGTTGTGTGGCTACTAAAAAGAGAGGTAGGCTCAAAGAGGGTTTTTTTTGCTAGGAATCTGATTTCAACTGTGATGAAAAGGGATGTGTGGAATCAGAATTGATACCTGGATTTTGTAATAACTAAAAAAATTTAGAAACTTTTGGCTTTTAAACACATAGCATTTATTTGAGTCTTGTGATACCTTTTTTTTTTAATGAAAGCACATCAGTATTAAGTGTTTGTCAGTCATTTGCAGTGATTGATAACATAGTTTAACTTCTGTATATGCTAACTGTTGATAACTGACCAAAGACCTACTATTTAAACAGGCTTTTTATTAACTGTATAGAGAGCACTGTTTCTGACGGACTTAAAATACCGTCTGAGTTTGAGGTTTCCTCTACTGCCTCTGTTTTTTGTCCAAAGTCATTGCTGTGACTGGTTGCACTGCATTTTTTTGTTATGTGAAATTTCAAGCAAAAAGTTGATCCTGTAAAATGCATTCTTTTTGTTTCCCGTGTAGTTTTTGGATGAAGTTAGAGGTTGTCAGTGCTTTATGTCTGCAAGTAGTTTTGTTATACATTGATGTGAACTCTTTACTCCTTATCATTGCAGTCCGTTTAGATTAAAACTGGCAGATATGAAGTGTGTGCTGTTTTGAATTGTTAATTCAATTGCACTTAAGACTGCAATACAGTTCATTTTAATTAGGTGAATGTGGTAGAATGCATGTTATGATACTGTGATAGCTGACATGACTGAAGTGCTGCTATGGATACAGATTTGTAAGCAAAAACAGACAGGGAAGGTGAGCAGGGAGAGATTGTGGTCTAAGCCAGGATATGGAGCTGGAATGGATGGGGCGTTTCTTTGAAATGGCTTTGGATTCCTGCTGCAGAACATCAGATCAGAGTAGGAAATAGCAGAGGCCTCAAAAGCCTGCCTCCAAATGGATGAAACCTCACCATGACAGGCCCTGGGTGACTTTTAAACACCCTGAAATTTTCTACATCATTCATGTCCCATCCTGTTGACCTTTCAAAAGACATCTGGGCTGTGCTGAAGACAGTTTGTCAATGTGTGTGATCAATGAGCCTGCTAGATCCATGATGTGTGTACAATGAGGAACAGGTTGTGGATGTGGAGATCAATACCAGCCTTCACTGCAGTGACTCTGATAGTGTAGCTTGAAATCCTGAAAGAAAGGAGCAGATTGAATAACAAAATTGCAACTGAAATCCCTTCTGTAGTCTACATGTATAATTTGTGATTGTGTTTAACAAGTGAAATATTGCCTTCTTTCTAGTGCCCATGTTTGTTGTATTTTTATAAACTCCCTTAATCATACTAGTCCTGCTGATTTTCACAAGAAAATTTGCTTTACCTGTATTGTAAGTTTACCAAAACTCCCGAAAAGGTAGTACCTTCAAGTAGTCTGGGGACTAAAAGGCTCCTGAAAATGTAGTGTTTTGTGTTAGTGGCATTTTGAATAATCAGTTTGTCTTAATTCCAAAGCCAAAACTTTACCCTAAAGATCTAATTATTATTTAGATTGTTTAAACCATTACTTTTTCGTGGGAGATGAAATGCTTTGAGGGTGTTGGTAGTGACACATTTGGTGAAAATTCTGCTCTTGTGGAAGGTAGAATTGTCTGATGGTGAGAATCTGATCTGGAATTCAAGAGGTATCTATATTTTTTGGTTGGTCTGTGACTTCAGGAAAATGAGTTTGGGTCAAATTTATAGAAGGCTACGCAAGTCACCTACAAAAGCTTGAAGGTTAGGTATGGGGCTCAGGAGTGAAATTCCTGAGGCTTTGTCCGCTGAACTGAGCAGGGAGGAAGGCACCTGTAAATTGTCAGTGGGTGGCAGGCTTGAGTGAAAAGCTGCCTCATTCAGAAATAACCAAGGAGGGACTTTCCCTTTGTGAGTGATGTGATCTTCACCTGCCCTGCTTGTCTATAATGGCTCTAGAATCTCCTAGAATTAATGATAGATGCAGATGCTTACTTTTTCCTCTGCAAGCTGTGTTTATAAAAGAAGATGCTTGTGTCTTTTATCAGAGGGTATTTGACTGAAGTTCTTGCGTAGTACATAATTTGGAGGTACTGTTCAAACCCTGAGGGAAGTATCTTAAAAATTAGGCTATAAGCAGGGCAGAAGTGGGCAGCTTTTTGAAGGTGAGCCACTGTGCAGAAATGAATACAAGCTATTTTGGGCCACAGAATCAGCAGGAATGAGCCTGGCTTTGTAATTTAGGGGGAAAGACCTCTTTAGAGGGAGGAGAGGTCTTGGATAGATCCCTGGGGCACCCTTTAAACAACTTGTGCATGCCATTTTGTGTTCCTGTTTATATATACTTGCTGCATTTTGATAAAGCAGCTTTTAGTCAGTTTCCAATAGCACTTTTCTTCAAAATGGTGGATTTAGTACTCACTCATAAAATGGAAAATAGCATTTTAAGAACTATGAGGTGAGCCTGTACCAAGTGTTCTTTATTTTCTCAAAAAGCAACTGCTTTGGGGATATTTATATCATCTACAACTGGCCTGTTCCTGAAAAGATAAAACTGGGAGGCAAATGGAATATACTATACTTCAAGTTTTTATTATACTAGGTCAGAAAAATAAGCTTGGCACAAGTCATTAGGTTAATTGAAGAAAGTTGTTAAGGTAAGAGTGATTGAAAAAATGCACTTAAATAGACATAACTGCAAACTAGGTTGAATTCAGTTCTTGTGGCAGCTGTGTGTACCTGTGTTTGCATTTTCCTGAGAAAGTGCTTTTTTCAGTTTTCAGTTGGCCAACAGTGCCACCCAGGGGTACAAGTTTATATTGATTTTTCTTTTCTAGTCTGTCGTAGTCCTCACTTGTAAATTGTATTGTTTTGATTTGGTTCTCATATGATCTGAAGTGACCAGCTCCACCATTCTGGTCAGTTAAATTTGTAAAGTACTCATCACCTCTTGACTTTCCTTCTTCTGCCTTCTGAAATCCAAGACTTCAAAGCTTATTCCCGTAAGATAGGGTATGCACAGTCTCAAGAGAACAGTCTCATCCATACCCTTCTTTCACACCTCTTGTAATGTCACATAGATCTGTCAAGACCAGGAAATAGAATAATCTTGTTTCATTTGCTTTCATGGCAGATGCAGATGTAAAGATAATTTTATTTGCATGTGGACACGACTGTGCATTTTTGCTTTTGTCTACTGCATCTCTCGTCACTTCAGCAAATCGGCTATGAAGAACCTTGAAAGTCACAGGAGCATAATTTTCATTTTACTTTCTTAAGATGGAAGAAATAAATTTTGCCTCTGCTCTGTCAGGAAAACTCTTTTTATCTAGAAAGCTTTCAAACATACTTCTGTGCCTTTTTGTTTGATATGTGTCTGTGTCACATAACAAAGACATGAATTCTCTTTCAAACTTAGCAAGGCCTATTCTCTACTCCCTGACTTTTTTTTCTATTTGATAAATTAGACTTGTGTGCTAAAATTGCTGCCTCTTATGTTGAGTAGCATTTCGTTTTCTGTGTTGTCTGTACCCATGTTCCCCTTGCTGTCTGGTCTTTAAAACTTAAACTGAGTAATCATTTGGTGTTGGTTGCATAGTAAAGCAGTGATCTGGCGCATGCCCAAAGTTTTCATAAGTCAGTGTTAAGTTGTTGGAACTCTTGTATTAGTTGCGGAATGTCAGCTACTAGTCTTAAATTCCAAATTAACAAGCATTTGCATGCCTTTCCTAAAGTATTTCTACGTTCATGCTTCCTACCAAATATTCTGGTTTTTCTTACCCCTCCTTGGGTTGAACAGTTTTTCTGTTCCAACCCCAGCCCCTCAAGTGCTGTTCCCTATATGAAAGAGACTGTTCATTTGTATTATTTTTATAGTTAGGAATATATAGGAATATGTAGGAATCGATGAACTGGGTTAAACTGTTGAGTAATCTGCACACCAGAAAGTTAAGTGGCAAAAAATGAGGAGATATTCTTGACATCTACACTTCAATGACCTGCAACTCCCTCAGCTTCAGCAGCAGCTTGGTTAGTTATCTAATGACAGTGATACTGCTTTTCAGTTAAGCTTGGGGTTTTGATAATAAGTATTATTACTTAGTGTGAGTTTGAGATGTACAATTTTTTTCATGTGAATAATGAGTATAAAATATGGTTTGGCTTTAGAAATGATGTAAATAATGCCCTAATGATGATGATGATCCTAGGAAGGTCAGTTTTAAAGTATATGCAGGACATATATAGTAGTGTGAAGTCAGCTTGTCACCTACTTTGTCAGATGTAGGAAGAATCCAGATAGATGTGTGTATAAGAGATAAAGTAATATTTTCTTGTTATGGTAATTTATGTGGGTAGGTGGGATTATAGCTTTTGATCTGCTTTCCCGAAGAAAAGGAACAACAGACTGGCTGGTCTCCAAAGCAGTTATATGTAATTGTGTTTGTGGTTTGTTTGGTTTTTGTGTGTGTGTGTGTGGTGGTGTTGTTTTGGTTGGTTGGTTTCCCCCCTCAGAAAACAAATGCAGTGTAAATCTAGGAAAACTGAAAAAATTGACGCATCCTAGGATTTACTACTGTCCAAGATGGCCACAGAAGAACTGCAACAGGTCAGTCATTAGAGCATTAACTTCCATTTTAAGTTGCACAGATTATTATTACATCCCAAGCACTGAAACTGTCCACAGGGTTATATTTTATAAAACACCTTAACAGGCTTTCCATCTGTGAAAAATAATTACTTTTCTTGAAGCTGTATTTCAAGCAGAGGTTTTATTCACAAAACCATAAACAACTTTGTTGTGATTGACATTTTCCCTTATGGGAAAAGATGCTTAGATATTGTAAAGAGAACATATAAGACTGCAGTATTTCTGTGCTCTGTGGATTCCAATGGCAGTGGCCCACAGGGTATCTCTCAGAGGACAGTTTAAGAGAGTGCCCTGTGGTAGTGAGATATGGCATCATCTGCATTCTGTGCTTGCACATACAGGGTGGCTTTTGTTACTGGCACTCTGGTACCTACTTGTGGTAGCTTTAAGTAATGTGCTGCTGCCTGGGAATCTGAGCACTAGGATGTGAAGAGTTACATGAGTGCTTAGAGTACTTGGATTGGCTTCAGTGTTGTTTTATTCTGTCTTCTGACTCTAGACTCTGTGTTCCTGTTTGTTCTCCTTCTTGCTCACCTGTAGTTGGTAAACCCCTTTTTCTCTTTTGTCAGGAGTTAGATGTTCTATTTATGTTCCTCACCCAACTTCATTGCCATATATTTTCCTTTTGCCTGTTTCCAGCCTATTTGTTGCCTGTGATAGAGTGCACTGTTGTCATATTATCTGAGATGTATGCATGTTTCTTCAGCTAGAGATACACCAAAAGTGAGAATTAAAAGAAGTAGCCTTCAAAATATATTTGCCTCATCACATTAATTGTACAATGAAGATATATTGTGCCATGTTGTACAAAAATACTGTCCTTTAAATACCAAGGGAACATGTTACCTACAATTGAATATTTTTATCCAAAAAGTAAAAAGTATTGTTTCTCCACAAGTCTTTTCTGATTGAGTGTGCATTACTGAAGCTTTACTGCCTTCACTTCCAAGCTTCTCAGGTTGTGAGTCACATGCCAAAGTCAGCATCACTGTTGTGTTCATGAGGTTTGAGGTCTAGTTTCCAAGCAAAGAAATAATGCATATTCAGAAAATGTTGGTTTTTTTACTATTTTTTTTGCAGTGATGATCTCAGGCGTTGGTTTCTTCAACAAGAAATGGATCTCTTCCGATATCGCTTCAATGAACTAACTGACAGTTTAATGCAGAAATTCCTGGAACACGTTAACTTACCATTTGAAGCTGTAAGTATATTATTTTCTGTATGTTGCCCATGCCTATTGTTTTTTAAAATTCTCATTAGGATAGTTTTAGCAATTGTGTTTGAAAAATAGTGCAGTTATGGTTTTAAAAAAACCCAACCATACAGAACTTCTGAACTTGGAAAGTAGTGTGCATGAGGATTTAGTGATTAAAATTTTGTGCTACAACAAGAGAAGCTCAGTCTGCTTCAGTCTACAAACGCAACTGAAAAAAGATGTGATTACACAGGTAAGCTAAGGTTTACAAAAGCTGATAGGTATTTTTGAATCAAAATTTTGGGTGGATTAGATCATAGGTCAAAGAATGGTTTGGGTTGGAAGGGACCTTAAAGATCATCTAGTTCCAAATCTCTCTTGGTTTGAGAGACAGGTGTCTGCTAAGGAAGGCAGGGGCTTCCCTTGGAATGGAAAATGTAACCCCCTTCCCTCTGAATTATTATTATAATTTTGAAAATAAGGGACTTTCAGGCAAAGATATGAGAAATAGGAATAACAGTTCTTTTCTAGTATATATAACAAGGCAATAATACAGAAACACTGGCTTAAATTGACAGAGTCAGGATACGACCTGACACCCTGTCAGGCAGGGTGGTGGTAGCAGCCTGATTAGGTGGTGGCTACAGTCCTGTTTGAAGTGGTAGATATGGTTCTGTGGAAATGACGATCCTGTAGAAGGGTCTGGTCTTCCTCAGAAGGTCCAGTAGTGGCTATGTAGCTCCTGTCCTCTGGGAATCCAGTAGGTAAGGCCTGACTGTAGTGGTCCAAACCTCACATTATATCCAGGTAGGAATGTTTGATTCCTGCCCCTGGGCGGAGCATTTCACAGTGGGATGATGTAATTTTATGAGTCGTGCAATGAGGCTGGATGGCCCATTAACAGAAGATATCACTCCGGAGGGAGTTATCAGGGATATGTCATGGAAGAGACAAAGAACACTGCCCCACCTGGTTTTAACAGATGGTGATAGAGTACATACTTTTGGTTACATCTTACATTGTAACCTGAGACAAACTCCCTGCCATGGGCAGGGACACTTTCCAGTAGACCAGGGTGCTCAGAGTCCCATCCAACCTCGCTTGAACACTTCCAGCAGTGGGACATCCATGACTCCTCTGGGCAGCCTATTCTAGCACATCACTGCCCTCGCAGTAAGGAATTTTTTCCTAATCTAAACCTACTTCTAATCTAAACCTACTCTCCTTCAATTTGAAGCCATTCCCCCTTGTCCTGTCACCACATGGCCCTTGTGGAAAGTCCCTCTCCATCTTGTAGGCTCCCTTCAAGTACTGGAAGCCACAATTAGGTCACCCCAAAGCCTTCTCTTTTCCTGGCTGAACAATCCCAATTCTCCCAGCCTTTCCTAATACAAGAGGTGTTCTGTCCCTCTGATCATCTTGGTGGCCCTCCTCTGGACTCCAACAGGTCCATGTCCGTCCTGTGCTGAGGACCCCAGAGCTGGATGCAGCGCTGCAGGTGGGGTCTCACTAGTCTCACAGAACTGTTAGGGTTGTAAGGGACCTCTGAAGATCATCCAGTCTGATACCCCTGCTACCTAGATAGGGTCCTGACCTAGGCAGGGTCACCTAGAGCAGGTTACACAGGAACACGTCCACGTGGGTTTTGAATGTCTCCAGAGAGGGAGACTACACAACCTCCCTGGGCAGCCTATTCCAGTGTTTTGCCACCCTCAGCATAAAGAAGTTCTTCCTCATGTTGAGTTGAAACTTCCTGCATTTTAGTTTATGGCCATCAATCCCATCCCTTGCCCTGCTGGCCACTATACTTTTGATGCAGCCCAGGATACAGTTGGATTTCTGGACTAGGAGTGCACATGGCTGGTTCATGCCCAGCCTCTTCTCCACCAGCACCCCCAAGTCCTTCTCGGCAGAGCTGCTCTTGATCTGTTCATCCCCTGGATTGATACCAGGGATTGCCCTTACCCAGGTGCAGAACCTTGCACTTGTTAAACTGCATGAGATTCTCATGGGCCACTTCTGGAGCTTGTCCAGATCCCTCAGGATGCTGTCCTGTTCTTCAGGTGTGTCAACAGCACCGCTCAGCTCGGTGTCATCTGCAAACTTGCTCGGGGTGCACTCAGTCCCTTCACCTGTGTCATCAATGAAGATGTTAAATAACACTGGTCCCAGTATGGACTCCTGAGGGACACCACTTGTCACTCCTGTTCATCTGAACTTTGAGCCATTGACCACTACTCTCTGGATGTAGATGTCCAACCAATTCCTTATCCATCTAATGGTTCTCCCATTGCATCCATTCCTCTCCAGTTTGGAGAGACAGATGTTGTGGGGGCTGTGTCAAAGACTTTACAGAAATGCAGATAAATGTCATCTGTAGCCCCTCCCTTCTCTGCTGATGTAGTCACTCCATCATGGAAGGCCACTAGTTTGGTCAGGCAGGACTTGCCCTCTGTGAAGTCATGCTGGCTGTCCCAAATCACCTTCCTGTTATGCATGTGCCTTAGCTCAGCTTCCAAGAAGATCTCTTCCATGATCTTTCCAGGCACAGAGGTGAGACTGACTGGTTGGTAGTTCTCAGGGTTTTCTCTAAGCTTTTTAAAGATGGGTACAATGTTTGCCCTTTTCCATTCACTTGGGACTTCTGACTGCCATGACTTTTCAAATATCATGGGGAGTGGTGTGGCAACTACATCATCCGATTCTCTCAGGACTCTGGGATGCATCTTCTGTCCCTGGTTTGTGTTCTTCAGAAAAGAACAGTCTATGTTCTTCAGATAAGGTCTTATCTGCCTTATCTGGCCATCTCAGCTAAATAACACTCATGTTAAAATTACCTTGCTTTCATGGTGAATTGTGTGGTAGTTCACCCTAAATGTTTCAGTAATAAGAAAGCAATGGCTGTCAATGTCAATTGTATGTGCAACTTGTTCTCATCACATTATTGACTTCATTTGAAAAATAATTGTGGCCAAAATACATCTTTATTCATAAACTTTGCTCTAGAACCTTTGCAATCTACTACTTTTAAGATGTGGCTTTTTGCTATAGAAACCACAGCAAACTACAGTGACCTGGGGACTTTGTACATTGTTCCAATTTGTGAACACTGACATCTGGAGAACTATGTGGAAATGAAAAGTAAGTGCATTCAATGAATGCTTATAGTAGCTGTTGAGGACATACTTAAAATTTAATAAATCAAGTATGAAAATCCTGTATGGATTGCTCCAAAATGTAGCTTTCTGTGTTATTGTCTCCGTGGGGGCACATGGTTACATGTTTGTGCATGCCAAAAACCATTTTGATTCTTCTTGTTTGTGGATATTATATGAGTTACTGGAGCTATAGCTGTATAACCAAGACCATGATTTAGCTTAAATAATGAAAAACTAAAGGCTGGTGTTAAATACAGTAGCTACAAATTGTGGTTAAGGTAATTTAAAAAAAAATGATGTAAAATTAAATAAGTTTCATTGTAACATAGACTTTATACATGCACATACATGTAAACGATCCTATTTTCTTTTAATAGATAATTTGATTTTTGCCCATTAAGTACGTGCTATCCACAGTTGTTGCTTTCTCATTAGAACTTAGATTCAAAACTTCTTCCCTTTTGACTTAAACTCATTCTGTTTCTTTTGACAAGTGATGGAAAACCTTGAAAATGCAAAATCTGTTTAGACAAACAACTGTTGGTGGTGTTTTAGGGACATAACAAAACAGTTCCTGCTGTTATATACTGTTTTGTTTGTCTGAGTGGATTAAAGGAAAATGTCTGCTGCAGTGTCTTCATCAATGCTTCTAACAATATTTCGCACTGCAGCTATGAACTGTTTCTTTAGGAAACTCCAGCTTTGCCCGTAGCTCTCATTGTAAACTTGAGTTAATAAAAGTTAATGTGCAATCATCACTCTACTGAAAAAGCCTTTCTCTTAAAATACTGCTTATTAGAAGAACTTAAATATTCTAAGATATGTGGCTGATGTACATTATATGTTGCTGGATTGAAATATCTGGCATCAATGCACGTTGGTAAAATAGGATTTGTGCAGTGTTAAGAGTAACAGAGGCTTTCCTGTGTCATCGAGAGACTATTAGAAATGCCATTCTCTGGTTCAACAGACCTTTCAGTGAGGGGTCTGTTTGTGGAGCTGTGTTTCTGTTGCTTATTGCCCAGCCTCATATTCTTCTGTCACAGTTTCAGCATTCAGGCTTGTACAGATAAATTAATGTTTGCAGGTTGCTGGAAATAGCTAGGAGTATGGCTTGGTTCTGTGCTACTAAATGTGCCTTCAATATGTCAAAATGATTAAGAACGTATTACTTTCTTACTCCTGTTGAGGCAACAAAGCATCATTTCATTGAAAATCTACTTCCCTGCTTCTACTTCCACCTCCTGCTTCCAATTCTCGTGGGAATTTAGGCAAAACTAATCCTTCCTTGCACTATCATATATAAAACATTTGAATATTACTAAGGAATTCCATGTGTATATGAAGCAGGTCGAAACGCTGTGGAGCTATGTAGAGGCCACTACAAAAGTAAGGGCAAAAAGCAGTATTCTTTTTCTCAATGTTCTATTTGTAAAAGGCTTTAAGAAGAAAATTAGGATGAACTATTCTCTTCATGCTTCTCTGTTAGAAGTTACAATGTTTTCATGCCTTACTGTGGCATGAAACAAGATGGAAATCAAACTTCATGCTCTACCTATTAGAAAAGGGGATGGTCTTCAGAAAAAGGAAGTTCTGATGTTACAATCCATTTTTTATATGGGTAATGGATAGAAATTCTGTTATGGAACTTTTAATTGCTTATGATGCACTAAGAAACTTCTAGTTAAATTCCTTCAAAGAGAAGAGAGGTGCCTTGCATTTTCTAGATGATGGTTCTGGTGTCAGAACTGTAATTGGAGAAAGGCCAGAGCTGCTAAAGCTTGACCTTGGCGTAGTCTGGCGTAGCAATGTTAACAGTTCTAAGAACCACTGTAAGAAGTGATTCTCAGTATTTATTAAAAGAACTGGTCTACTCTTTTGTGGGGAGCAGAAATAATTGGACTGCCTTGTACAGTTTTGTCACACTTGTCTTCATTCACAGCACCAACAAAGTGAACCTAAAATTGAGAATTCAATAACTGTCACCTCTCACCTTCTCTTGTTTGTCTACATGCATGAGGAAGTGAGACTTACAAATATATTTTGCAGGGGGTTTTGCAGACTAATTTCTGAGCTCTTGTAAATTATGGATTGAGAACTATTGCTTTATAGAATCAAGAAATCTTCAATCCCACCAGTGGATAATACTTATGAAATTGTTAAGATCTTTATGTATTTAAGATCTTTGAATACTTAATAAAAGCATCTTATTGAGCAAATGTCTGAAAGAATGAAGTTTTTAGCAAGTAGAAGGAAAAAATACCAGATTTGAAAGGTTTAATATGAAGGTCAGCTGTAGAGAGTTTGATATGATAGTAGTTCTGATCTCATGATTAAATGAATTTTTAATCAAGAGGTTTCTGAAATTAAAAACAGAAATGAAATTTAATGAAAACTAATGTTTTAATTTTTATAATAGGATTTCCTATGTCCAGTGTCTGACATTTGTATTGCTGAAGGAGCAAAATATGTGGCACAGGGTTTATTAAAATTAGTGAATTCCTGCTCTGGGGAGTTTTACCTGGTTATGAAGATGCCCTTCACTTGAAAAAGGGAGGCTATAAACTTCACAATAATCAAGCTAAACATGATGATTGCAGTATGATGAATATGTCTGAACATGTATAGGATTATTAAAATTAAATTTTTTTACAATGTTTGTGATTAAAAAATAAGCCTCTCTACATTTAGTATAAATCATGGAAATTTGAAGGTTAGGTAAATTCTTCCTTGGAAAGTTTTTACAAAGCTGGTACTGGATTAAGTTAGTCCATCTTTAGCATTCTGTAAGAAGCTTCTGGGACCTGGATTTCTTGGGAAAAAAAATGAAGCTTGATTTGAGTTTGTATTTGAGACACTCTTCTGGACTACTAACATGTAGATTGCATTTTAATCACTTGTAGGAGTAGCTTTAGCCAGTCTTTTCTCTGACAAGTGTGGAAGATGGCTGGGCTGGGGCTGCCCAGTCTAGTGGAACATTGCTCTGGTGCTCAAAATTTTACAGTACTCTGGAATATTATTGTTTACACCTACCAATTTATGCCAGCACAAGCAAGGGGTAGAGTGCATGGTATTGAATAAAATGTCGAGAAAGGAAGAGGGTAGAAGGAAAGCAAGAATAAATCTCTGCTTTAAGAGTATTTTCCCCTGATATGTGGATTGGTTTTCTATCACAGTAAAAGGAAAATAATGGAATGGTTCTGAAGGTATTTCAGAATGTTTTTAGTCTGTTCTACAATTTAAGTATTAAAAAAAAAAGGAAAGAGAAAAGGTTTTTAAGGGACAGTACTCCCATCATCCAGATAAATACGGAAGCTTTTTATGTATGGCATGTAATTTTCAGCACTCAAGGCCTATCAAATAATCCAGGTGCAAAGTCAGTCACGTAGGGAGCATCAGAAATCCTTAAGCAGCACTCAAGAGGAGTAAATGCTGACATTTAAGGTGACAGAGCCCATCAAAGAGAATATGCAAACACAGGTGCAGTTGAGATTTACATCAATTTAGGAGATTAAAGTATTAAAATCTTACTATAAATGAGTAATTACATCAATGATGCCTGACAGTTTCTGGCAGTAAAAGGCACTAACAGATTTAAAGATATTTAAAGGGAAATTTGTGAATATTTTAAATATTAAAGTCATTGAAGAAAATATTTTAATCTCAAAGTAAGTTGTTCAGTATATGGAGGAATTATATAAAATAAATGGTTTTACAGGTAAGTGATACTTGGGCTTCAACTACGAAGTTGTTCTTGACATGGTCAGAAATATCTCCTTTGAAGCCCTCAATCTGAGTTTCAGCCTTTTGTCTGCTTTGCCTTGCATAATTTTAACTGTCCAACACCTGCCACTTGTTCTTTGACATCAAATGGAAGATCTGTCCTTTCAGCATCTGCAGCTGTAGGTCTGTGATACATCTTGTTTTGGTTTGGAAGATCTAATGAACTTCTGGGTCCTTTCCACTTGGTTCTTGTGAAAACTTGCCACAAAACCTGTTCACCTTAACCAGTCACACTTTGTCTCTCCCTGGGGTTGGTCCTAGGGTCTCTTCTGCTCAGGTGGACCAAAATGTTCTGTGGTTGCTTTTGAAGCGCTGTGTGTGGTTTTGTTTTGGGGGTTTTTTTTGGTTTTGTTATTTTTTCCTTCAACACTTACAGCAGCATTTTGAAAATGACAGTAGTTTCACTTGCCTTGTCTGTGAAAATGTCACAGCTCTGCTTGTGAAGTTCCCTGCAACTCTATATTCAAGTCTCACAGTGGTGGTCATCATTCTGCTGCTTTACTTTCCTTTTAACCTTTTTAAACTAATGTCAAACCTAACATATTTCTTCTTGTTCTATCCACTAGTTGAGAAAGATAGGGCTTTTTTCATGTTTGTTTGTTTGTTTTTCCCTTTTCTTTGTATTTCCCTTCTATCTGTCATGATACTTTCTTGTTTCTTCTTTTAGCCCTTTTTTGTGTGGTATTTTATCATTTCTGTGAGTGTCCTTTGACATTTTTACAGCCTTCAATTTTAGATCAGATTTTCTTCCCTGATCCCATTCTCTAGAGCTCTTACAGTGCCCTCAGCTGCATGGTATTTGAATATGTGATCTGCTCCTCTTTTAATATACAGGTTAGGAACCGAAGTATTAAATTTTAGTTTGATTGTGGAACTTGGCTTAAGACATCCTTCTATTTTGAGTTCAATTCTTCCATGCATGGCTTTTCCAGTGGGTTTTGAACCCAGGCTATACAAGATTCAGTGGAACTGTTTGGAACTGTTTGGTCATTTGCATGTGAAAGTGTCTTTTGGTGACTTCAAGGGCATTTGACAGAATATGACACCTGCTTTTTTCTGTGCCCCTGAGGTCTGCTGCACTGTGATAATGGCAGTGAAAACAGCTTAACACAGTTGGGTTTTTTTGACAGTCACATGTGGATTGCTGCTTGTCTTGTGTTTTTTCCTAAGTGCTATTGGATGTTTTGATTTGTTACTGTACCTTTCCAGCAATTGAACTTACATACTGGAATATGGAGTGGAGTAGAATGCAAAATTTTATGCTAAATTTATTTTTTGGTGATGTTATGGTCATCATTTTGACTGTTCTGGTTTCTTTATCTTCAGACAGTTTGTACCTCTTTGTTGCTTCCAGAAGAAATGAAAATTAATAGTTATTATCATGTCTTAATCTGTGGTGTAAGGATGTCATCTAATTGGATTTATGTTTCCTGCAATGCTTCTGTTCACTATTATCTTTCTGCATTGTGCAAAAGAAATAAACTTCTAAGCAAAGTGTATTTAATCTTGAATACATCTGTGTTGCTGTTTCCACTCCACAGAGCAGAAAAAAAATCATGTTTAAATTGAACTTTCTTACCTCTGAATAGCCTCTTGAAATTTAAAAAATATTATGACCTTTTAAATAACTTCTAGTTTAGATAACTTATTTTTTGGGTAACAGCCAGTTATTGCAGAATCAGATGTCCTAATTTTTAGGTGCTGTTATAAAGCACATTACTTCAATAAATACTTCGGATCATAGTAATGGGGAAGGAATGGCAGATGGGAATAGTCAGCTGGGGGAGCTAAAGGTCTTTAGTGCAGCTGCAGGCTTTCGAGAGAAAGGAATAAGAGCTGCAAAATAAGATGGAAAGAGCAAAATGCGTTAGCGATGGAATTTTTTTTCCACAGTAGCTCTTTGATGATGCAGTTGAAGTGCTTTTTTAGCTGCTTTAAGCACTAGAAATTAAACTTCTTTAATTTCCATTTTTATGATCAGAGTAGTCCTATGAGAGACTTTCTGATATCACTATTATGCTTTCTTCAAAAACATTTATCTTGGTAGTGGGGCAGTTGTAGAAATATTTGTAGTTCAGCTTCTTAAAAAAATGCTTTATGACTGCCTTTATTTGGGACAGAAGATCCTAAAGTCAGATGTGGATTAATGAGAATGGGGACTAGTTTTTGTCCCTATTAAGGACAGATACATTTGAAAGAACACTCAATATCATGTCTAGCCACTGAAGGGCTGTGACTATAATTATCTATTTTGGAACCAGGTGTTTAAACCAGAATATTCTTCTGATGCAGTTTATGGCTTCTCATTTCAGGGGCATCAAACAGTATTTCTTCCTTTCCCAAACAGGATGGGGAATATGCTTGAAAGCAGAAACTGTCTGGAGTCTATATTACTGTGTGGAAACATATGCCAAGCTAAGACAATAACTGTGCAAGTAGGCTATGGTTTGCATTTGCTAGGGAAGTGGTTCTGAATTGTATCTTACTTTTCCACTGCTTAAATCTTGTATTTGTCCCTTTGCTTGAAAACTGGTGATGCTTGTCTTACAGGTGACAGCAAAGGTCATAAGTGGTGCATGCCTAAGTGGGAAATGGGCCTTACTGCCAAAATAAGCTGAAAATATGTATTCTGTCATTTAACTCCATGCTTAGAGTCATAACAGAAACAAAATTGTATGTGGAAAGGTTTAGGAGTAGGGTGGTTTTTTAAGTGCTAGATTTTGTTAAATAGGACAGTGAAACGTGTACTATTAGTGCTTTAAAAATATAGTGAGTTATTCTTATCCAAAAGTAATTGGGTTGATTGCCAAGCAGCCTCGGTATTGTAATGAGCTTACATTTTAAGGGATAGGTAGATGGGATGAGGTTTGATTAAAACATTTAAGTTTAAAATGAGTGGTAATATTCTCTCACAGAAATAAATCTTGAAATAAAGCTTGATTTAAAAAAAAAAAAATTTTTTGTGCACTGGCAGGATGTATGGGGGACTCTTTATTTACTCTTCTCTAATTGATCCTTGAGCTGTAAGCATGACTTTCTTTTTAATTATGGAGAAAACTGATGCATTTTGCTGCAGTAATTCTAGTTGCATGTATTTATTTGCACATATGGTATTGGTGATATTCTATAAAATTGTAGAATTGAGTAGTAGATGGGATTAAAGAGTATATAGCTACTGGGGATGTCCTTTTTCACCTTCATAAACATAATGAACAACAGTTTGTAAATGATGCAAAATGCTAATTAAAAGTTTTAATTTGGCAATCATCTCAGTTTGATTAGAAACAGACGCTGATTATCTGCAGAAATCTAAATGGACTCTTAGAAGGTCTTTTTATTGCTTAAAATTGACTTGTGGAAAGAAAGTCAAACTACACCACAAAATGTACAGTTACTTATGCACCTTTAGTGGACTGGGGCACTATGATTCTTGCTAAATGGCTTTGTGTTCTTCATCATTTGAGTTAAATAGGAACTTTACAGTCCACTGTAAGGCTGAATCCTTCCATACTAGGTACTATATATATTTTTTCTGGTTTGAAGTACATTCTCTAACTGCTTTGAGAAAAGTTATGGGCTTTGAAATAAAAACTGCAGAAAAGGCTGCAGTAAAGATACGATGAATAAAAACATTCTTCCCCTTAATCTAGCTGACAGCAACTAGGCAACATTCGGAATACAGTCTGAATCCTGAGACAGATGTTCTGCTGTAACTCTGGATTTCTAAAATAAAATTAAAGTGGCAGCTGTGCCAAAACTGTAGTGGAAAATAGGATCTTGTACACCAGGCTCTTCAGGTTAAGGTAGAAGAAGTGGGAAGGGGACCCACACTGCTTGTGTGATATTGTGCTCTAGCACTCAGTAGCTGACCAGGTCATACTTGACTGCCATTTATCTAAAGGCTTGGAAAGGGTGAAAAGTGTAGAAAATCCTAACTTCATCCTAATAGATTTTCAGTTCTTAGCAGTTGGTAATTTTGGATTCTTGGAAGAAACTTAGTATAGACAACCAGAAAGGTGTCATCAAGTGTCTCAACTTTTTTCTATAAATATTTTAAATATTCTTTTGGGGAATGAGAACAGAGAAAATTGGGAAATCAATAGTGTATTTAAAAAAATGATACCCATATGTTGTCCAAGAAGAAGATATGTTCTTTGAATAATCAAGGTGTTAAGTTCTTTTGTAGTGGTTGAAGGTAATAATGTTTGTAAATTGAATTTATTGTTTACATAGCAGTAAATGCAGTAGCTTTGGGGACGTTTATATTGTTCCTTAATACAGCAGCATAAAAGCTGATAGGATGGTTTCTGCAGGATGTAATTACTCTGCAAGTAGAATTTACTAGCTGCCATTTTGGACATAAACTTCAGAAAATGGTCTGCAAATTTGAAACACTCTTCCCTGCTAATCTTGTGATTGAATCTAGAGAAACATTTGTTAACAAGTTTCTTTATAATTCTACTTCTATATGTCTAGGTAATTCTGTAGTAATTGTTTTGTGCAGCTTTCCTTTTAGTGGATATAGGGAAATGTTGGTCAGGAATGTAGGAGACTGAACCTGTGTCGCTGAGTTTCTCTGTGATTATGGAAACCATGAATTAGCTGAATAGCAAGGAAGATCATAAAATCTTTCTGTGCCCACTCTTGACTCAAAAAAAAGCCCAAACAATGTTTCAGTTGAGGGATAAGAATAGATAATAATTCCAAGTGCTGCCCTTTATATTTTTAGGTATGCCAGCAAGCTGAACTTGAGCTAGAATATAAACTTATAGTACTATGGAAGATAAAATTTTCTTCTTAATTAATTTGTGCTTGGTCAAAATGAAATTGATAATCATCAGGTTTGTGAATGACAGATTTACGAGCCTCTGGAATGTTTTCTTTAAAACTCTTCATCCTTTTAATTGGTAGGAGAGCTGGGAATGGTGTCCTTTGCTAATCAAGCTAGTATTCATTAACTGGCTGATTACACATTAAATTTATATTCTCAAATTTAATGGTATCTAGGTTAATACTTTGGTATTCTAGTGCTAGCTTAGTTTGTAGTGTGATGTGTGACAATGGAGAAGATTGATTAGGAAATGATTGGTTTTTTCTGCTTCATGCCTAAAGTTGCAATTCAGCAAAGTATTGATTGACACCGCCTGTTTTTGGGAAGGGTGTTGTACCACTTGAGTACCAGGTGCTCTGTGACTTAAAGCAAATTTTAGGAAGTTCACTTTCTAAGGACACCAGCGGCATGTGCACATAAATACCTGAAGCTGAGTCTTGGAAAAGGAAAGGGCTTGTGCATGGAGTTCTTGTTCCTTACTGGGGGACTTAGTGAAACTAGGTAGTTGCACGTGTATAGCAGTATAATGTATGCATGCATCTTTATCTCTTCATTAAAACAGAGTAGGGATATCAAATTTATTTTGAAGTTTTTGGACTACCTCACTGACTATGTTTGTTTAACCAAGCCCTGCATATTAAATTATTCATATTTTAATCTAAATTTATGTGTCTTTGTGTTTCCAGGACAGTTCTGTGATTAAAAATCAATGAATAAACTGCATGTAGGAAGCAAGAAAACCAGGAATAATGCAACTTGTCCTGAGTACTTGCTTCTTTGCCTTCCTCTCTTTTTCTGTCTTTATTTTTCCTAAGTCTCAGAAACTTACGATGAGCAGTTGAATTGTTTCAAGCAATGCTACCTGACCCTGACTGTCACTGAAAAGGGAAGATCCTTTTCCTGGTGTTCTTTGCTTGTGCAAAGCAAAGTCTGACATAGCAATAAGCAGCTTACTAAACTGGCTACAAATGAGCAAGGCAAAACTAGTGAATTGTTTTCTGTGAGGTGTGCTTAATCAGTTCCGTGTGGAAGCTCAGATGATCACCAGGTGAGACCCTGAGAAGAATTGTGTGTTTTGTTTTGGTTTTTTAAAAAATATTTTGAGCAACACAGTATTTTATCTGGTGAAGATCACTGAGTTCTGTCGGAAGTTAAGCAGCCTGTTTATCTTTCCAGTCTCGATTAGAATCCTAAAAGCTGTATTTAAGTGTATCTAATTTTTCAATGATTACTGGAAAGTGTTTTTGCAGGTGCTATTTTAGGATGAAATTATTAAATATACAAACTGTAGTATTCTTATTTAAATAATTAGAAAACCCCAATACAACAGTAAAAAATAAGCTTTTCTAGCTTCTGTGAACCAAGAAAAATTGGGATACATGTTTCATGGTGCTCTGGATGCAGAGATACAGGCATGGCCTAACTGAAAGCTGGAGTCTGACTTTAGACTATGAGGGGCATATTTCTTTGCATGGCATCTTCAGTCAATTTTATGTGAAAATGGTGAAATCAGTAATGCCAATGGAAGGTTATTTTTCATGTTTCAGTCTTTAGGGAAGCCAGTTTTATTTTTGAATGAATTCTGGAGTCATTTCCCAGCTTTAGTTGGGGGCTAGGATTATTGTTTCTTCTTCCTCTTTCTCTCTATTAGCTGAAAACATGAAGGCAATGTGAATTTAGTGAAAAGGCAAGGAGCAAAGTGTTTGTAGGGCTGCTGAATGTTTGCCTAACCTATAAGAGACTTAAGGCTCTAAGAAGTAAATTATTTTACAGCTTTATGCATATCATTTATTTATATAATAAATAGTGCTTTGAATAATATTTGTGTTTATTTAAAAAATACAACTTCTGATAAAACTGTATTTTTGGTCACACTGTCCACAGTCTTATCTAAATCTTTAGTCATGGCCCATTAACCAATTTTTTTGTGGGGGTTCACCAGGATCACTTTTACCCTGACGATGTTAAATTGTTTGCTAGTGACATGCAAGAAAATCCAAAGTGAGTGTCACTACATCTGTACAAAATTGATATGGTCAAATTACTAATAAAGAAGGATGTAGACAACTTGTGAAGTTTGGAATAAGTCCCCCTTGAAATAAAGTGTAATATTGAAAAAAGCAGTTTTGTTGATGAAATTGAGCTAATTTGTTTTGGAAGAACAAATGAAAAAGGAATCCTTGCCTTTCCCTCTTCTTGTTCTCCCCCCAGTATTGCTGGCCTGTCTGTAGAACAGTTTCTGGACTGTTTTAATAGCTCTCTGCCAAAAACACCCAAAACACTTTGTCCTTGGCTTGGTTTGATGGAGTTACTTTTAGTAAGATATCCTAGAAGAAATAATGCAATTGTAACCACTCTTGCTATATGTGTTGTATTGTTTTTATTCGAAGACACGGTCAGTGAGGGTTTGGGATGACACAGTAGACTGGGCTATTTTAAGGAAATTCCACTAAGAATGCATAAAACTGTTACATTTGAAAATGGAAGCCACTATTTTGGAATTAAAATGAAAACTTAGGTCTCTGGTAGGTGAAAGGCAAGCTTGCAGGCTGATGCAGTGACTTAGATTTATACTTAGACAAGAAATAGATCATCTGGAAGGAATAAGAAGTTTTGGTACCACTGTGTGAAATTTGTCTATAGTTTCAGTGTGTCATGTTTGAAAAGCAGGAGTTTTTCAAAGTCTAACAAGAACAAAATTGTTAATGAGAGTATTTTATGGAAAGCATTTTCTCTTTTCATTTACAGAAACACATTTAATTGTTTTGATACAGCTACTCTGTTAAAGAAAAATGCTTTCTTTTCAGGCTGCTTTTCACTGAGCTTTACATTTTTACACACAGAAATATAATGCTATTGTGTATTTCCTTTCTCTTCCAAGCTACATTCTTCTGCCTTGCTGGCATCTTTATTATTATTTTTTAAAGCTGTTTTTCCTGAGAGAGTACTGCAGATTACATCAAGATGCAGACAGGGTAACCATAAGCCTGCTCAACATTGCTGCCTTGGCCATTTTGTATGCATATCAAATCACTGTTTTTCACTAAGCTACTCCTCCAAATGAAAGGGTCCTTCCTATGACTTCCAAGAAAAATGTTTTGTTTCGTTTTATTTTCTTGAGTTTTTCAGTTGGGAAGGAAAAAGGTTTTGTTTAAATGCCCATTAACTGCATATCAGTGTTGGTCTGCGTATTAGATATTCTGTCCCACGCAGAGAAGAAAACTGCTTAAGCACTTTCCTTCCCATGGAGAGAAAAGTCACTGGGTGACTTTATCTGCTTTGGGAGTCTGTGCATCTATTGCATGTGATGGCCTGGGCTTGGTTCCTGATTAGTCTCTAAAAACTGCCTTGACTGCAGTCTTATATCACCTCACTGTAGGTACTGGAGCACACATCCAGTTTATGGAGGGCAGTGTCACACAACATGTTATGCTTTGGTGATATTTCTACATTTTGAGAAGGTTTCTGTGTTCCTTAACATTTTAATTCCTTTCACTCAGGGACTTACTCCCATTATACTTCATCAAAAACATGTTATGCAAATGTGTGCACTTTTAGGTGCCGTAGTATAAGAAAGATAAAAAGCTATTAGAGAGTGTCCAAAGGAGGGCCTTGAGGGGAAGCCGTATGAGGAGTGGCTGAGGTCACTTGGGCTGTTCAGCCTGGAGGAGACTGAGGGGAGACCTGACTATAGTTACAACTTCCTTGTGAGGGGAAGAGGAGGGGCAGGCACTGATCTCTTCTCTGTGGTGACCAGTGACACTGAGGGAACGGCCTGAAGCTGTGTCAGGGGAGGTTTGGGTTGGATATCAGGAAAGAGGTTCCACACCCAGAGGGTGGTTGGGCACTGGAACAGGCTCCCCAGGGCAGTGGTCACAGCACCAGCCTGACAGAGTTCGAGAAGCATTTGGACAATTGTCTTGGGCACATGGTGTCTCTTGGGGCTGTCCTGTGCAGGGCCAGGAGTTGGACTCCACAGTCCTGATGGGTCCCTTCCAACTCAGCATATTCTGTGATTCTATAATGTGAATTTATGTGTATGCTCTATTCAGGTTTTTTTACTAGGAAATGTAACATTGTGATTTTAAAATACTTCAAGTTGTTAAATTAGAGCATTGCTGCTTTACTTACTTGTTTCAAGAGCTGCAAAAGCACTAACACTTAGAGGACAATAAATATACCATTGTTCTTGCTCCTTAGAAAAAGGAAAGTTAAATTCCTGAATATAAGATTAGATATTGTTTTGTTAAATCTGTATTTAAAAATAAGCTGAAACTGAGTTTTTTTGTTAAAAATCTGACGAAGTTGTTTAAGTCCTTACTAAGTGCCATTTAGTCGTCTTGCTTTGTTTTAATGTGTATCTAGAGACAAGCAAGGATTGTCGCAAGTTTTATTTTAGAGAGGTTGACTTTTAAAAAATGTGTTTTACAGTTCTTGTTAATGCTTAAAATATTGTAGTTTAAAATCTGCCCTTCTACTTCAGAGGGAAGGTTGCTTAACACTATAGACCACTAGTTTTTTGCTGGTTTCTGCTTGATTAATTATTAATGATCGCTTGCTGATTATGTAATTCTTTTCCTCTTTTCAACTAAACTGATGATGTTACAGGTTAAGTAATATTTTAACTCATGGTAATAAAATAAAAGCGCCTTATCCTAAAGTATTTCAACAGTTTTAAAAGAAATTCTTAATTTTAGATTGGTGAAGACCTGAAAAATGAATTGGCTAATGAGCTGTGTGCATCAACCCCTGCCTTTAATATGTCTAAAGTAAAAGAACAAATGTTCTATAAGGTAAGTAAAAATTGCTGAGTCCCACAGATCTGCATTCATTCTCTCTCAGTTAAATGCAGAATTACTAATTTTAAGTTTGCCTAATACTAAGAGTTAATCCATGTATCTAAAAGACTAATGAGAGTTCCTTTCCTTCATGTGAGTATAAGGCTGGAGGCAGGGACTGGGAAAATGAAGGAAGCTTCAAACTGCTAATAATGTCTTCTGTCCTCTTCTGCCATCCCTTACTTTTGCCACAAAAATGATCTTAAGTTTTAGTATTTCCCAGACAAATGACTTAATTTACCTGGCTGTCAGATTATTCAGGATGGAGATATTCTCAAACATCTGTTGCTGAAATTAGGTTTGGTCAGATTGTATTAGTCAGAAATTTGCTTTGCAAGAGATCAAGGGGAGAGGAAAAAATTTCTCATGTGGCCCACTGTTTCTTTGGAGTAAAGTTGGTTTGGTTCCAGATCTGTTTACAAAACCTTTTGTATGTAGCTTACATGAATCAAGTATTTCAAGACGTCTGAAACAGAAGGCCAACAGAAACCCATCTTCAAATATCAAATCAGTAAGTGATGCAAAGTTATGTAATTGGATCAATAATCTGACTCAAACTTTAAAGCAGCTTATTTTGCCTAGTTGCATGACTTTTTGTAAGCAAGCAATATTTTCCCACCAAAACAATGATCAGCTATTCCTAAGTCAACATTTAATTTCACAGTCTTTGAGTTTTGTCTGGAGACAGTGTTAAAAGGCAGAGAATGACTTAAAGCTTTACTGGACCATCTTAAATCTTAGGGCTGTAAACATTGTTACTGCATTATTTTGCTATTCCACAATGTGGGTTTTTCTTCTTTCTCAGGTTGGACTTGCAGATGCCGTGGATTTATTTAGAGCCAGAAGAGTATTTATTAAAGATGGCTTTGCCTATGTGCCATTTAAGGAGATTGGTGTGATTGTTTTGAATAACTATAGAACAAAATTGTCTAAAGCACTGGCGGTAAGTCAGATAAAGTCTGATTTTTACAACTCTTGTATTGTTTGGTGATGCTCTTGGACAATAGCCTTTTTGGGTTTTAAATTCATATGCTTCCATCTGGAGAATACCAGAAACCTTACTACGAGTACTGGCAGCACTAAAAAAGTTCATTGTGAGCTGAGTGTACATTAATTTCAAATGATGTGCATTCTAAAAAAATTTGTTCTTGAGAATTTTAAAAATTGTTTCTCACAGAGATAGTAAAATGCCCTTTCTTTCATCATGTTACCCCTATGCACACAACTGTTTTTTCTACTTGTATCTATCTTTTCTCCCACAACATTTTACAACAGTTTTTTGTTGGAACAAGTAAAATAGTTGTGGGGTTTTTTTTCTTTTTTTCTGTTAGTTCCAATGATTAGCTCATTTGGTTAGAGCATGGTGCTAATAATGTCAAGGTCATGAATTCAATCTCTGTACAGGTCACCCGCTTAAGAGTTGGACTTGATGGTCTTCTTGGATCCCTTTTAACTCAGAATATTCTGTGAACTGAAACGAGGATAAACCAGAATATGTCAGGCAAAGCGAAAGTTTTTGTTGTATGAATATTTGAGGCATCACATCTAGTTAGGACCTGTATGATAAACAATGTCCTTCTGTTGGTAATTCAGTGCTCAACTCAGGAATTGCGTTTTTTACAATATGAGACTCTTCACAGGGCTTAAACGTGGGTGATCATGCCTAATTTTAGTCCTAGAAAATGCAGCATAGAATCACATAAAGGCAGTTTGCATTACTTTAAAAAAATGTTTTCAAAGCCTTGTATTGTTATGTTGCATTAATACCAAGGTTGGCCACAAACATGTAGTAAACTAACAGTGGGAAGTAAAAATGCATTCCTTTAACAAATTAGAAAATTAGCATACTGGAATCTTATCAATTTTGAATATAACTGGGGTCTGTGGAATTATTTAATGTACAGTGGAAATTGTGATAGTCTTATGTGAACATTTTCATTAGAACTCTTTAATACAACTGCAACTAGAGATATCTGTATTTGAGTTGATGCATAATGTTCTTGCTGAGAGCTGATAACACTTGTGTGGGATTTAAAAAAAAAAAGAATGTATTCTGCAGAAATGTGGCTAAATATGCAGATTATCTGCATCTATTCAAAATACTTTTGAGAAGCTTTGTGGACTTCTGGAATTTCTGTCTTGTGTGAATAACTGAGAAGTCTGAAAAACAGTAAGAACTGCAATGAGTAGTCCTTGACTTCTTACTTCGAGCAGAAATCTGAGAACACACACACTGTCTTACATATTATTCATTTCACTCAAATTACTTTCTTAAAGCCAATAGCTGCTTTATAGGAAAGAAGTACTTTTTTATGTTATACTTTGTAGTCATGGTTTAGAAATTTGAACACTCATGACCTAGGAAAACTATCTTCTACAGAACTGCTGTATTTGAAGTTATTGCAGTGCTTCAGGTTTGCATTAGTCTTTTAGTATATAAGCTTTGTTTATTAAAGGTCACCATGTTTTCTAGGTAAGGAATAAAAGATTAGTGATTTCTGTCCTATTCCAAAGCTCCTAATTGAACTTGGGGGGGGGGTTTGATTACTAATTTAGTTTGAGAAACTGTATTTAGTAAACTGTTTCAGCTAATTTTAGCCAGCACAGTGCACTGCTGAGAGATGCTAGGAATATTATTAATTTGAGTCTTTGGAAACGAAGGCCAAAGTTCCAGCATGTTTTACAGAGGTCAGTCTAATGTTAACTCTGTTACACCAGAGGCTTAACTGAAGTGTGATACTTGGTAGCTGGATACTTAGTGTAGTTTTCTCTGCAACAAAACCATAAACATCAGTTACGTTTCAGTGAAACTGTAAGAATACACTTCTAAAGAAAGGATTGTGTATATATAAATCCAGAGGATAATCTTAACAATTTTCCTCAGCCATATCTGGACTGAAGAGGCAGAAGTTAGGACACAGTAGCACAATTCCTGTATTGTTTGTGAAAAGTAGTTGTAGAAATACTATTTGATCTAGGCCCAAGTTCTGCAAGTACAGCTGGTTTAGCTGTGCTTTTGTAGGATATGGATGCTTTTTTGCATCTGCTGCAAAGGAGAACTCAGGCAACAGAAATGTGTTTCATTTCAGGCACTCTGGCAATATAGAGGTCTTCATGACTTTGAACAGAAGTTGTGCATCATGGCCAGACTTAATTAAGAAGTAATAAAGCCTTGAACGTCATCACCTGTTTTGTTATTTAATTTGTCTCTTAATGAATTACCACATTGGTAAGCGTTACTTGTGTGTTCTTTTAGGAGTATGTTCTGGTGGCTTTGCAGCATCTGGCTATTTACACTTTCTTCTCAGCACTTTCTAGTGGACAGTCCTTGTATTAGAATTTGAGAATTAAAGACTGTAATGCTGCAATAATCTGAATTAGGCTTGAATGCTATTTCTAAAGAATGAGTTTGTAAAATTAGGTTAAAAAATTGTATCTCCTGTTGGATATTTTGACTTCACTGGGTTAAAAATTGTCTGGATGGCCAGGCCCCAACTGTAGTGGTGAATGGGATCACATCCAGTTGGTGTCTGGTCACTAGTGGTGCTCCCCAGGGCTCAGTATTGGGCCCAGTCCTGTTTAACATCATTATTGATGATCTAGATGAGGGAATTGAGTGTACTCTTAGTGAATTCATGAATAGCACCAAGTTGGGTTGGAGTGTGATCTGCAGAGGAATCTGAACAGGCTGGATTGATGGGCAGAGATGAGTGGTAATGAGGTTCAACAATTCAACAATGAGGCGGATCATACACCTGGGTCACAACAACCCTGGGCAGTGCCACGGTCGGGGGGCAGAGTGGCTGGAAAGCTGCCCTGTGGAAAAGGACCTGGGGGTGCTGGTCAGCAGCCAGCTAAACATGATCCAGTGNTGAATTAGGCTTGAATGCTATTTCTAAAGAATGAGTTTGTAAAATTAGGTTAAAAAATTGTATCTCCTGTTGGATATTTTGACTTCACTGGGTTAAAAATTGTCTGGATGGCCAGGCCCCAACTGTAGTGGTGAATGGGATCACATCCAGTTGGTGTCTGGTCACTAGTGGTGCTCCCCAGGGCTCAGTATTGGGCCCAGTCCTGTTTAACATCATTATTGATGATCTAGATGAGGGAATTGAGTGTACTCTTAGTGAATTCATGAATAGCACCAAGTTGGGTTGGAGTGTGATCTGCAGAGGAATCTGAACAGGCTGGATTGATGGGCAGAGATGAGTGGTAATGAGGTTCAACAATTCAACAATGAGGCGGATCATACACCTGGGTCACAACAACCCTGGGCAGTGCCACGGTCGGGGGGCAGAGTGGCTGGAAAGCTGCCCTGTGGAAAAGGACCTGGGGGTGCTGGTCAGCAGCCAGCTAAACATGATCCAGTGTGTGCCCAGGTAGCCAGGAAGGCCAGTGGCATCCTGGCCTGTATCAGCAACAGCGTGGCCAGCAGGACCAGGGCAGTGATTGTCCCTCTGTACTCAGCACTGGTGAGGCCACACCTTTCAAATCCTGTGTCCAGTTCTGGGCACCTCAATTCAAGAAGGATACTGAGGGGCTGGAGGGTGTCCAGAGAAGGGCAACAGAGCTGGTGAAGGGTCTGGAGCACAAGTCCTATGAGGAATGGCTGAGGGAGCTGGGGTTGTTTAACCTGAAGAAAGGGAAGCTCAGGGGAAACCTTATCGTTCTCTACAGCTTCCTGAAAGGAGGTTTTAGCAAGGTGTGGGTCAGTCTCTGCTTCCAGGCAGTTAGTGACAGGATGAGAAGACAGCCTCAAGCTGCACCAGGGGAGGTTCAGGTTGGACAGCAGTAGGAGTTTCTTCACAGAAGGCGTGATTAGATATTGCAGTGGGCTACCCAGGGAGGTTGTGGAATCACTGTCCCTGGAGGTGTTTAAGGAAAGATTGAATGTGGCACTCGGTGCCATGGTCTGTTTGACAGGGTGGTGTTTGGTCGTAGGGTGGACTTAATGATCTCATGGGTGTTTTGTAACCTAATGGATTCTGTGATTCTGTGCCTTTGGGCAATACTTCTGGTTTTGACAGTCTGCTGTATACTTCTAAGACAAAATACCCTGATTATAGATATTGGAAAGATGTTTTTTCAAGCATGTGGTTTCTTACAGCTCTCATTAGTGGTGCAGTTCTTCAATGTTAAAGCAGCATAGTTTTCCAGTATGGGTTGTTTGTGCAGTATTATTGATTATTTGTACTTGATCCATGTTTTGTTTCACGGAGCTTATTTGATGCTACTCCAAGTAGTCCCATGCACAGGTTTTTGGAAGAAGTTATACTTATGCAGGAGTGATACTATGATGGAGGCCTGCCCTGTCTTTTCCAAGGTGCTCTGAAATTGTACACCTTATGGGAATGTGCTTGTGCTAAAGATGCTCTTCCTGGGTCTCCAAAACATTGAATAATTTGGGTGGTTGCCTAGCCTTGTTACATTGCTCACTACATTGCAGATGTATGTCACCATCCTGCATCTTAGAGTGATTCTAGTTGGGGTTGTAAGGGAGGAGTAGAAAGAGAGTGAATTGATGTGTTGACACCGAGCTTTGAGAGAACAGTAAATAATTCATAGCACTGACTTTTAAAAAAAGTTTTATGTTGACACTGGCAGAAATTCAGTTCAGTCAGTTATGCTTTAATCGCTTACTAGTCAAGCCCATGAAGCACTCAGATGTTCTCTTTCATCATTTAAAAACAAGTTTGACATCCCAACTGTGGCTATTTCTTGAGGCTTTATTAAAAGGGGAGTTGATATTAGTCAGGCCCTCTTGGCAGTTCCAAGTACAACTGAAGATGTTAATTTTATGTGCAAAATCAATACTGCAAAGGCCTTCTTTATGTATTCTCTGACCCATTTGATAGTAAATAATTTCCTTGTGCCATTAATGATGATTAAACTGTAGAAAGCTTAAACATTTTCTGTAACATGTGAGCTGTAATGTTAGCTCTACAATTGTTTTACAACTTAACACAATTTAAATTCATAGAAATTTGCTTAATGTTTAATACATGAGGGTTTCACTGTGTTTACGCTAACATACAAAATTATGCGTCTCATGTTTGAGGAAAGGAAAGTAGTTTTAAATTTTGATTTTTTTAAAAAAATCAGAAGATTCAGCTTAGTGTCATGGCTCAGACCCACAGACGCATATCAGAGCTGTATTGGATTCAGTACTGCACAAAAGAGGAGTGCTCCAGAGAAATCTGCAGTAGGACAAAAGTGGGAGAGGATGGAAGAAGCAGCCGACACACAGATACAGGACAGAAGGAGGAGCCAATACTGAAGCAGGTGGAGAATTCCTGAAAGAACCACAGCATGTGGAGAACCCATGCTTAAGCATTTTTGCTTTCCTGAAGGACTGAATCCCATGGGAGAAAGCCCGTGCCAGAGCAGGAACTGTGAGCAGGCAGGAGCTGTGGAGAGGAGCTGTTCTGGACTGATCACAGCTGCCCCTGCTGTCCACCCCCTGCTGCTCTGGGAGTGAAGGTGCACAGTGCAGCTGATGAGAGGGAAGCAAAGGTGTAGTCTTTTTTATCTCTGCTCCTCACTACCTGAGTCTAATTGACAGAAAATTACATTAATTTCCCCCATGTTGAGTCTGTTTTGCTCGCAGCAGTAATTGTTTATCAATCCCCCTGTCTTTATCGGCATCTGGGTGGGAGTTTGGCCATTAGGTTGGGGTGAGTTATCTATGGCTGTTCTTCTCATATTTTGTCATGAGGCTTGTAGTTCTGCTCAGGTTGGATACTGGAGGAAAGGAGGCTCAGCACTCTGGTTCCAGCTCACACAGTCATGTTAGCTTCTGTGTTTCCTGGGCTCTTCCTCTGAAACAGCTCCCTGATAAATTCAAGATGTGGGGATCTTAGATACTGAAAAACCTGACTCTGACTGGGATGCTTCAGTAGTGTTTGAATCAAATAGATTGAATCTTTATGTCATTTTACCTTAATGAACGTTACATTCAGAAAATGCTTTGTCCTAAAGTTTTAGTGCCTTTTGGACAATACATTTTAAAGCCATAAGCTGATGCTTGAGAATGTGTAAATATTCCTGCTGTGTGAGTGCTTTTATGGTGTGTTGAAGAGTTTATTTTACAAAGGCTTATAATCATCTATGCTAGCATAACTGAGCCATAGATTTCTCATACTTGTATTTAAATCCTGCCCCTTTTTTTGCCTAGCAATTGAAATAATACCTTGGCTGGTCTCTGAATTACTGCAAAAAAGTTGCTTTTGTGAAATCACTTTGTTAGAAAATTATATAAGATCTTACTGTTTGCAATTTAAAATATAACCTAGAAATAGCACTAATTGGTGCCATAAGAAATTGATTCCAATATTAATACATACACTCTTGATAGAACCTTTTTCTTCCTAATTTATTATCTGCACTTTTTTACTTTGAAGTATGATCGTGTGCAATCTGAAAAAATGTCTACAAATAAAATTGGGTTTTGAGGACCCATTGCAAAAGGAAGACCTCACTGGTGTTTTCTAATTTTGTGTATTTTTTCTTGATTATTTTCCTGATTTGGCATGTAATATTTTAAATAATTAGAAATGGGGATCAAGTAAGTTGCATTACTAGTATTTGTAATGATTTGTCTTTTAAAATGAAATATTAGTAAAAAAAATATGCTATTTTGGTTGGTTATATGTACAAAGAACCTCCTAATTCAGGAAAAGTATCAGTATACATAGCACCATCTGTGAAACATTTTTTTCCTAAAACACCTATGTTTTTAAGCAGTGGAGCAGAAGGCTTTATGTGATGGCATTAATGTTGAGAAAGTATGATTGATGATGGTCTTGTCACTTGAAATTCATTTCAGGTGTTGTGTTCCCAGTGTTAACTTAAAGTAATTCACTGTAACATGAATGGATGATTTTTATAATATGCACATACAAGGTTAGTAAGGTAATAACTTTGGCAGTGTAAGGTAAAATGTGATTACAGTGACTTTGTCCTCTGAATCTCTCAGGTAAAGTTTGCAGTGAGAATTTTGCAGAGAAGCAGCTGGTCTTCATTTCTGAGTATTACAAGGTCATTGTCTAAGGCACAGGTCAGCTGAATAAAATGGTGATATTTTGAGTGGGAGAATTGATATTAAGGGAAATTATTTAGAGAGTGTGTGTGTCAAGAGAAGACTGAAGCTTGTATGTGGAATTGTTTCTGGACTTCTCTTTGTGGCTTTTTTTTTGGCCACTGTCCCATTGCACTCTGTTTTCTAAAATACTTCCTAATATCCTTCAGTGTTTTATCTCCTCTACTAATTGAAGTGCATGTGCTCCTTCTAGAGACTGCATAGATTGGTAGCATAAAGTAATTATGAATAATGTTAGGAGGCTAAATGAAATTTGGCTGTAGTTAGTGTTTTTTCTTTCTGTTTCTTCTCTTGGCTCCTCGCATCTTTCATACAGAGTATAAGATTTTGTTAAGTACTAAATTTGCAGCATAAACAATTGCTGTGGTGTCTACATGGTCGTCTCTGGTTTGATTTGTGTGAAAATGCTTCAATCTTCAAATCGGTGTCCTTATTTCATGATAGTCAAGCTAACAAAACAAGATTTGCAGTATTTGAAGCATGTGGAAGGCTTGCTTAATTAAGTTGTTCCCCAAATTTCAGAAAAAATCGGAATTGAGTATATTAGTTGCAAGTACAATTCTATTTCTGTGTTGTGTGATAGATGTGATAACCTGAAAACTCATCAGTTAATATGACACCTGTTAAATGTCATTTATTAATATGCTGGTAGCAGTAATTTGAGAATTATGTACTTCAGTCAGTGAGAAAGAACTCTAATGCCATATGCAGTTGGTGAGTAAACAAAGGTCTGTATCTCAGGATGACACTGTGTTACAAATTTGCATTTTTCGTGGTTATTTTCTTATAGCAGCCTGTGACCCACAGCCAGTTGCTGTGTGATAGCTGTAGCAGTATCTACCTGGAGTTAATTTCATCCGCTATACTCTGGCTTAGCAAGTTTATGGAGCAGGCAAAAAGAGGTGGGTTGAATCACTAAAAATTGTGATGACTACTCCAATTACATGGGGTTTTTTTCACACATTTTGCAATGAAATATGGAGAATGGCTGTTCTCCTGAGTAAAGTGTTATAATATCCGAATGTACACTGCACGTGTGACATTATCATGTTCATTGCCATTCCTATTATTGATAAAGATCGGCTGATCTTTGGGGAAGGACTGAATCTTAACTCCTTTTTTCAGTCAGAAGGAAAAATGGGAAATGACTGTCGGTAGATCAAAATCAGACCTGAAATAAATTGAACACCTGGTAGTCATATCAGGTCTTGGTAGATTAACGTAGAGAATCTTTTTAGAGGTTGGAGCCCTCCTTTAAGCTGTGAATGTCAGAGTAAAGTATGCACAAGTTTTATCCCAGCAATGCCTTTGTCAAGATGTGTTTAAAAGAAATTCTACTGTAAAACTAATTTTAAAAAAGCTCCACTAATTTTACTGATTACACAACTCAAGTATTTTGAACTCTTTTTTAAGAAAAAAGTAGCAATATGCTTTTTGAACTTACTGAATATTTATTTTCAAACTTTTAAATATAGATGAAGTGAGTATTTTTAGAAATGCTAGTCACTGTCAGTGTTGCTGCAGCTGATTTCTGGGTGGTCTCATTGTATGACTTTCCATTTTACTGCAGTTTCCCAAAGGATATTTAATCTGTTAATGTATTGCTGTGTCAATTTGCATACCTATGCTAGAGAGGAAGTTTTTTTTCTAGATTTGTAAATGAAGATTATTTGTCAGAATAACTTTTTCCCAGTAATAGGAAAGCAGGGTATGTTTCTGAGGCAGTATATTTGAAATTTGTTACAATAAAATTTTTTACAATAGAATTTTTACAATGAAATCACACCCTGGTGTCTTATGGACAGTCTGTACAGGCTATCACTAGAATTCTTGGAGTACTGTCTTCCTGAAATATTAGAAGCATGATTTAATTAGGCTGCAGATATGAGCTGGAGTAGTTAAACTTGGCTGTAGTAGCATTGGGCCTGTTGGTGAACCCTGCCCCCCTCCTTCCCAGCTGTGACTTCATTTTGCAACTCTGGTTTGAAAAGAAGCAGGTCCTTATTTGGATAATGACTTGGATTATTTGGACAATTAATCTCCAGGAAAGCATCAGGTGCCTCTGCATTGCCTGTGCTCTGCTGTCAGCCTCCTACTGGATCATCACTTCCCTTCTAGTGGCCAATGACTTACCTGCCTCAGGAGAGTACTGCTGTATCCCTGAGTATTTTGACTGCAGGGATGTTTTAAAGTAGGGTAATCAGTGGCTTATGCTCAATGGATTCTGGATGGTCCGTTGATTTGGGGTTGCTTTTGATTGGATTTCCTGTTGGATTATTCCATAGATCCTACGTGAGTTATGTATGTTTGGTAGTGTCAACATACATAAATGTTTTGTATCATCTCATTGTCTGATGATATCTCATCTGTCTGAGGGAGGAGGCAGTAAAGTACTACAATAGATATTTTGTTGTAAAAATGGATTTTGGGAGGTGATGATGTATTTGGAAGTTTCCAGTTCCATATGAAATTTTGTAAAATCTTGCATGTGCTCTGTAGATTTTTGCAGGGACCCCGAATTAGCTGTCCAGTGTCTGAGTTGTAGAAAGGCAGAAAATAAGGTGAAGTATCAGGGAAAAACAGGCCAATGAAGATACTCAGTTTCAATTTACATGTAGCTTTGAAAGATCTTTTTAGCTGTAACTTCTTTCTGTACTTATGTAAACAAATTCCTTTTCATGTAAATACTAGTATTTTTTTGTTTGTAAGAATTGATGTTTAATTTAAATAATCTGTAGTCTTGAACAAATATCAGAAAGCAAAGGTCTTTTTATTACCATCTGTCACAAGTTAAGCAAAATGACATGATTTATTAATGACTGCAGCCTTTGTTTATATATGTACACAGGAAAAAAAATGGATTAAATTTGGATGTACTGCTTAGAGCTTTTTAAGTAATAGAAAAGCCCATCAGTTTTCCCTGTTATTTTTGTAGTTATGATGCCAAAGTGAGGTGAAGGTTGTTCTGTTACCAGATTTCTTAATCCCAAACACTATTTATATTTCTTTTTACTCCATCCTTTTGATTTATAGACAGTAAAAATAAGTTTAAAAAATGTGGAAATCCCAACACACTGCCCTCCACCCTCTCTCTTTAAAACTGAAGTGTGAATCAGGAGAATCCTCTTTGGGGATGGTGGAAATGTAGAATTACTTTTTTCCAAAGTGAGTAGAATGCCACCAGTTGCCAAAGTGAATGAATAAAACTATTAATCATTTTTTGCTCCAGATGACAGGCTTTTAAAGTAATTTTTGGAAGAGTTCAGTCTCCCACACACTATTGTAGAATGCTAGGCATGTGACATCCCTTGGTGACAGAAAGCATATACCTGTTTTTCAATAAAAGTTGATGATGTCTCATATTGCATGAGCAAGTAAATAAAAGAAATGTAATAGGAGCATGTAAACGAAAAAATAAGAGCTATGAATTAATTTAGGACATATTTAAATTTAAAATCAGTCTCTTATCTGTCACACACATTACATTTTGCTGTTAGATATTTTAATAAGTGTGATTTCAAAAGGCAAATTACATTATTTCTTTTGAATTATGCTTCTAAACTTTACTGAAATTCTTTCTCTAGATTGTTTCTACTGAACAAATGAAAATATTGGGGTAAGCTGCTTTTAAATTTGGTATGTTCCTGTATAAGAAACAAAGGGCTTTGGAGAGCAGGCATCTTGATGCCTGTAGTTACCTTCTCTTTCTTCCCTTTTAGTACTTTTATCACTCATAGTACAGCTAGCCAATTTCAGACTAACCAGTTTTAAATAGCAAGTCCAGTTGGACTTTTGATCTTAAGTTATTTCAGGAGGAATGAAGAGGGGAGTGTAATGGATCATCTGGTGATGTGCTTTTGCCAAAATTTGGGCCGCGGAATAATCCCTGATTTTCATTATTAGTACCCTTTCTAGTGGAAAACTATTAGACACTTTTATTCATCTGTATATATTTTTTTTATGTCGTAGGATAATGCTGTTAGAGCCTGCAAGAAGAACAGAGATGGTTGAACTAATAGTTAGAGAGGCAGTAGTAAAAAATTCTTCCAAGCTGCATGTTTTTCAAACGAGCACTGTGTTTAGATCTGTGACTTTGGGAATTTATAATGGTTCCAAGATAATGGGTAATTCTTGTGAAATGAAGTACTTGGTTCCTAAAAGAGTTGGATTTTTTCATGGGTGGATATAGGATACTCGAATTCAATTGCTACAAGGGAGAATACCTTGTACAGAGCATGAGCATAAACCTGTGCTCTGCTGCTGAGGGATTAAGAAGTAGATGTGGAGTAGTGGAGAATGAAAGCTCCTGGCCTGCTTGGCCCAGGGTGCTCTGCCAGCACTGTTGGCAAATCTATGCAGAAGCTGTGTGAGGGTCTTTGTGAGCACTTTGTTCGGGTGGACAACTGTTCTCCAGGCATGAATGTTACTATGAACAGGAGAAGGATATGAGAGATTTGAAAAAAAAGAAATCCATTTTATTTTCTTCCATAACATCCTTTGCTTTTGTGACAGTGTCTTGAAGCCACAGAGAACCTCTCAGGAAAAGAAGCAGCTGTTGTTTTTGTGTGTGTTGTGGGTTTTTTTTTTATTTTTAAGAGGTGGTTCACCACAGAAATGTTATACTTTGTGTAGCAGATGGTAACATACTTTCATCTGACAAGTGATTACTCTGAGCTCAGGATTAGTTCTTCAACTTTTTCCTTATATTTTTTTTTCTGAGTGTTGGGTAGCACTATTGAAATCTAAGTCACAGTCACCAAGGATTTCCTTGGCCACTGATGTGTGTTCCTTCAGCCACTTAAATAGCATAGCAAAAGCAACCACAATGGGATTGTGTGATGCTGTTGCTTAAACTTCTAGTACAAGCATTGCAGTTTGGATTTAGTGTTGTTCACATCTAAGGAAACAGTAGGCTCAGTGCATGCCAGCAAAGTGCCCTGGCAGCAGGGAAGGTTAACAGTACCTTGGGCTGTATCAACAGAAGTGTAGTAGGTAGGTAGAGAGAAGGAATTCCCCCTTTACTTTACACTTATTAGACTACATCTAGAATATTATGTCTAGTGTGGGGGTGTTATTAATGGATGCTGTGGGTTTAAATAAGTCCCTGCCTTTTGCTCAGGCCTCTGGCAGCAGGCAGTCACTTTATTGAGGTGGCCAGCACCCCAAGACCCACTCTCATTCACAAGTTCTTTAATAATGGCTGATTCAGTCTATTATAGAATGAATTATTTATTTTAGAGACACAAAACTAACAGACTTAAAACAGACTGTTACTACACAGGCATAAGACAAAAGGGAATGCTAGTATTGTACATGCGGGGTTAAAGGTACCATGAAATTTACTGCTAGTGAAGAAATAATACAACTTAGGATCCAGTGTTTCTTACCATCCAAATCCTGATGGACCACACATCGAAATCCTTTCCCTCAATTCCCAGGAAAGTAACCATGGAATCTGCATCCAGGGTCTGAGGAGAAGTCTCACACACTTTCAGGGTGTGTGGGTAGAAGGCTTCTCAAGGCTGTGTGTAGGAGACTTCTGTCTTTGTGATAATTGTGTGGGCTTTTATAGACATAAGAACTGTGTGTTTTGGTCAGGAGTATTTATTTTTCTTTCATCTCTTCCCACATTTGCTTTCCAGACTAAGATGTTGATTCTTAGCTGGGGGCCTCAGCCCTTTGGGCACCAGAGATGACTCCATGCTGGGCCTGTGACCTGCCTGGGTTCTCTCTTGCATGTGCACCAGCCATCTGTGGTAGAGAGGGGGTAGACAGGTCCTGCCACAGGGGGCTTGCAGCACAAGAAAGATGTTGATAAACTGGGGCAAGTTTAGTAAAGTTCTACCCTCAATGTTTTCTGCCTGTCCTTACTGCTGAAGTTGAACCTACTGCTTACCAGATTTTCAGCTCTTTTCCGGAAGAGCTGTTCTCCAGTGAGCTGGCCATCATCCTGTACCATTTTGTCATAGGTACAGGACTTCTCAGTTGTGCTTGGTGAATTTCAATTACAATTAGTCACCTGAATTTCTCCTGCAGCCAAGGAATATGGGTGGCACAACACAGGCCTGAAAGCCGGGCTACACATGCAGTGTTGCACAGACCAGGCTTGGCTTACTCAGGTGTATTGTAAATGGAATCCTTAGCTACTTGCTTTTTACAGTGAGGAGTGATCTGGTTAGCATTGCTAAACCTTCCAACAGCTTTTCAGCCATCTAACTTAACCTGGACTAGAAAGTTGCAGTGTAGATACAGGGATCCTGTATCAAAGGTCTTGTCAAAGCCAAGGCAAATGACATCCATTGTTCCTTACTCACAGATCTACTTGTTTTTGTCACAGAAGGCTGCGAGGTTGGTTAAAAACAAATGAATCATAACTGTGTTTCAAGAATACTAAGCTCTGTGACTTTCCCAGGGTCTGAAGTGAGACTGTCTGGCCTGTTGTTCCCCACTCATCCTTATTGCCCCCATCAGAAGCTGGATGGAGGACTTGCCTTTAAGTCATCAGGAGCCTCTGCTGATTAGAGGGGCCTTCCAGCAATGGTGGAAAGTGGGTTCATAACTTCAGCTCTTAGTACCCTAAGGTACATCCTGTCAGGTTTCACGGACTTGCATGAGAGGACATTTCTTGGTCGATCCCTTACTCAATCCTTTTTGGCTACTTGGTTTTTTTTGCTTCTGTAAATAGTCTTTATAAGGTGTAAATGTCTGGAAATTTATCAGTAAAGATGAGAGAAAAATGTGAAGGTTAGAATTGCTCTCAAACTTGCATGTGTCTCTAATTTGTGGCATTATTCTTAGAAGCTAAAATACTTAATACCTAATTGATTTCTGTTTGCTTTTGGAAATTTGGAAAGTCAATATGTAATATTCCTTTTTTTGTTTACTGTGTCCTGTCACTTAGCAAACATAATTAAACTATGCACTTTTAATATTACTTGACTGTGTAATTGGGCTCAAAAGTTTCCTGTGTTTGCAGGATTCAAAAGGCAAAGTGTGGGAATTTCAAAATACTTTTGGGTAATTCTGTCAGTTTTCCAGTTAGATTTTTTTGCCTCCTGAAGTCTTTTTTCAGCTCTTTAAAGTGAGCTCTGTGAATGCATTGTTTTCTGTGTTGGGCTCGTATTCAAGGAAACTTTCAGGAAAGCAAGCTCAGACTAAACATTTAAAATCAAATGCTTTGTATGAATTTTCTCTCCAGGCCGCTGCAGTTCCACAGCTTATGTCACGTGGTCCAGTTGGACGTTTTGCCCACCGGGTGTGGAGCTTGGAGCGGCTTTATCCGTTTCGTGTTTTGTGAGCTGTTTGTAAGCTGCGGTGGCAGTTTTAGTTGGGCCAGCACACAGGCGATGCGGAGAGCTCTGGGAGGCTGCCCCTGCCCTGGGCTGGCTGAGGCGGCAGCTGCCGGAGCGTTTTCCCGGCGGGGCGGGCGTGCCCGGAGCTCCGTGGGGCGAGGCTGTGGCCGCACGTCCCGGGCGCGGCGGGAGCGCCCGGCGGGGAGCGCTGGGACGGCGTTCCCGCTGCTCCCCCATGGACAGCGACGTCCTCTGGGCAGGACATGGGACGTGGGGTTGAGCTCTTGATGCTCAAGCAACTTGTGTTGTGTTCGGACTAATGCAGAGTGTATGTAAACGAGGTTGGTTTTATTCCCTTGATACGCACCGAATGCAAATAAGCATTTTGCAAAATGTCATTAATTTTTTCTTCTGTGATTAATTTACCTGTATCTGTCAGTATGAACTAATAAGCAAAAGTTAAGAAATAATAAACGCTTAAAAATTCTGTTGATGTCTTTAGCAGAATACTGGTGTCATTCACTGGGAATCTGCATGTCATTCACAGTTAGTAGGCTTCTGTGTATTTGTGATCTGTAGTTCAATCTTTTACATCTGGTGCATTCAAATTTTTCAGTGTCTTAGGTCATATTTTGTTTTGTCCATGATGTTAGCACTATATGGGTTAATCTTTTAGTCATTAGACTTCATTCCGTAAGATTTAGCATCAACTAAATCAAGTATCTGACCATAAATGAGCAGTTACATTTTTCTTATTAATTATTGTTGAGACTGCTTACCACTGATTTCTATTGTCAGTTCCTTGTTCTTATTATCTTTCCTTAATGTCTTAATTTTCTTCCTGATGTCGTTGTATTCTTCCTAAATGGGCATATGTTCCTTTTTAAATAATCTATGTCAAAAGCTTTTTGTCATCTTTAAAAGATGAGTGATTCTTTCTCTCAGACTATTTTTTTACCAACTACTGCTGATCCTGGAAAACGATGCTATTTGGATTTACCAAAAAAGCAGAAAACTATTACTAATTAACTGACTATTCATTTGGTTTGAAAACTGCTTCTGTTTGCCTGTCTTTTCAGCTTTCTGAGGTTATTACTTGAGCATTTTCCCTCAAGTCCTCTGTAACCTGAAATACTGCAGATGTATCATCATCCGTGGACAGCTGGCTGTAAGAGTCATCCTGTGTTTAGAGCTTTGTTTTTTGCCTTGATGTGGTTGTATTCATCAGTATTCTAGTTTAAGATCTCTGTGTGTTTGATTTTTTCTTGCAAATATTGTATATTGGATCTCTGTAGATTCCATTTTACTGGCTGGATATTTAGAGTGTTGTCCTGCATTCGATATTGTAAGAAGAGCACAGCCTGTTCCTGGTGCTCTGGCGCTACAGTGGCACCGGGGTTCAGTCCCAGATTTTTATTCTTGTCAGCACTGCTATGAAATTGAGTGTCAGGTTCCTTGTAGAAAAGATGTATTTCAGGTTTTAGCTAATATCTCAAGGTTATGTGTAAAACTTTTCAAGGAGAGGATGTAGCATCTTACAATCATCTTATTCCTCCCAGACTTGTGTTGTAGTTGATTCTCTTCATTGTCAGATCTAGCTTATGTTGAGTTGTGAGTTCCCTGCCTGGCAACAAATCCAATTCTGCAGCAAGCTTAAAAAAACCAAAACACAATTCTACTATAGGCTACAATAAAAGTAAATAAACAAACTATGCTACTCTTTGTAGAGCCATAGCCTTAAAAATAGTTATGCTGGGTGGTAACTGTGCAGCTCACTGCAGAGATAACAGAATTAGTGACATGTGGCTCTTTTACCTTCCACACCGTATCTGTGTTATGTGAAGCTGTGACGGATAACTCTGAGAAGTAGATGAAAGTAGTAACAGAGGCAGAGTACCATGTTAACATAATGCTTTTATCCTTAGTATTTGTGGTGATGTCTCTAGTTAAAGCTCTGTGTGTTTAGCACAAGAGGAGGCAAGTATATTCTGAAAATCATTCTACATATTATGGCTTTTCTGCATGTGAACTTAAATATAGAGCAAACATAGTTCAGATTTGCTTCTACTTCAGCTCACATCTACTTGTTTAAATGGCAATATAAATTTAGGTTGTCTCACACATCAGGAACAATCCCTGTTATTGTCTGTGTTCTAACTGGTAAACCACTGAAGAAGTAGAGGCTTGAGTAAAAAAATGTATCAGTTTGGAATGCTTCTGCAGTTGTCTGCTCTTGCAGCAAGATAAAGCAATAAAATAGCTTTGAAAAATATTTGACACATTTTCTGACATGATTTGTCTGTAAGCACCGATTCCTGTGTAGCTCAGTTTTGCTGTTTTCCTCCTGTAACAATGTTTCCTCCTGCAGTTTGCAATGGTCTTTCTCAAAATAATAAAAGTAATAAGAGGCATAGTACTTCCTGAGTAGTAGAGATCTGACTTTATAAATCCTAACTCTGTTAGTGATACCTTCACAATAAAAATTCTTTTCTGTGTTTTTCCTGGGCTTGCAATTTTAAACCGTGTTTGTGAAGTTTCAGTCAGAATAGCAGTGCTATATAACTTGTGTACTGTGTTGAATTGAAAATATAGTTTAATCAACTCTTACGATCTGGTTATGCAGCATTAAATTATAAGGCCCCACAAATGTTGTTGGTTTTTTTTTTTTGGTGGTGTGTTTGTGTACTTGGTTAACCATTAGCACTATGTGAAAAACAGTTGGATTTTTATTGAAAACACATATGGGAATTGACAGAATCTTGTTTCTGAGTATTTGGTTATATGCAAAAATTAACCATGCTATTTTAAACATCTTTGCTGTGTTTTGGTTCAAAAAGAACTGGAGACGTTTTTAGGTTTTGAAATGTAATATTTGGGTTAAGCAATGATGTTTTATGGAGACTGTCTTGGTTTTTATTCTAGATTTTGTTGTGCCTAGACGTGACCGTTTAGCTTGTACAACTTGTGTTCTATCACCTGTTTCTACCCACAAGCCCTGGTGGAATTCTGTGACTTTCCTTGCGTGTTGTTTTTGATCTCTCTGATCTCTTTTGGTCTCTTTGATGCTTGCTTGGTGCAAGGCTGGCATATCTTACTATCCAGTTGTATTTCCATAGTGGTGATATTCTTGAAAAATATTGATCTGGCCCATGATAGCTTGACACTGTTCAAAAGTGCTCTAGCAATTGTCAGCTCAAGGGCAAAGCAAACGCTTCCATACAATATCACTTTGTGCTGTAGATAAAGGGGAACTGGTTTGGTAGAAATTGTTATCTTTGTCTTTATCCAAGTTTCAGACTGTCTCAGGCAAACAAAATTATATGGTTCATGCACACATTGCCTTCTTCATCTGGAGTACTTTACAGATTGGACATTCAGTGAAGAACAACTGAAGTGGCAGTGGATGTCAGAGACAGAGTTGAAGTGGCTCTTTCTGAAAATAAGAGGTATTTGGCCTTACTTGGCAGAAAACAACCTCTTGCTAGATGTTACAAAAGAGCCAATCATCTTTAATACTGCTTCACTGGTAGTAAGTTTTCTATGCTTTTTGTTTATATATAGATTATTTCATTGAAAAATACAGCAAAAGATAAATTAATTGGCTAACAAAAACAAAAAATACATTTGAAAAACCTGCATGACAATTTAGTATGTCTTTTTGAGCATACGGTTAAGAACATTGCAATCTCTTAAAACGCTGCACACTGTTTTTGATTTACTCTCTTGATTTTCCATTCCACCTATACCACTTGATAGGGCTGGGTAATGAAATTGGGAATACAGGAGTGAAACTGAGCCTGGGAAGAAGAGGGGGGTCAAAGCAAGGTTATGTTTTGGTTTTTTGTCTTTGTTTCCCAAATCTATTTTAATTGTCAATACATTAACTTTTCCCCAGGTTGAGTCTGTTTTGCCCATAATGGGAATTGATAAGTGATCTGTGGGCTTGTAGATCTATTTTCTCCCACCTTCCTGTTGAGGAGGGTGAGTATGCCAATGGCTGGGTGGGAGTTTGGCCCTTAGCCAAGGTCTACCCACCAAATGCCTCTGTGACCAGCTCTCACATTCTGTGCAGAAAAGTGAGTCACATCAAACAACTCTCCTCCTGTCAAGCTCTGACTGGTACCATGGACTCTGAACAGGGCACTCCCAGCAAGGGTCAGGTCTTGGCTGGTGGCTTGGCTACTGTGCATAGTGATTCCCTCTTGGGCTCAGCCTTTTGCACTGTTGAATGTTCATGGGTTAGCCACCTCCTGCTATTCAGGGCTATTATTTTTTATTTATTTGTTGCATACTAATTTAGACACTTGGCATAAGCTGTCAGTGGCCTCCTTGGTGATGTTGTCTCTTTGACCTTCCGTGTATCTAAAGCCAACCTGCTGTTGCTACCTGAGGTGCTGTAATTGTTCTGCATTTTGGCCCAAATGCTGTATGAATGTGAAGTTCATATGAATTCATGCATTCTTCTTGTTTTTGTCCTGCCTGTACCTAAGCCATTAGAACGAGGCAGATGTTGTCTTTTGGGCAAGCTTACACCAGTCAGCTGTGCTTTCCTCATTTTACCAGTGTATCCTGGTGTCATTGGAAGAGCTAGAGCTGGACAAATGTAGTCAAATTCTTGTTTTCTGAGTGATACACTTGGACAATACACAGTTGTTTCTGCCACTTGTTGGAGGCATTAGGGACAGAAAGTTTGAATAAAGGAAAATAAAGATGTTTTGTTGCATGCGTTCTTCTGTTTTGACTTAGTGAGTTGACCTTAAAGAGAAGAGATAATATTTTAGACAAATAGTTTCTCATTTAACTTTGCTTTCTAAAACAGTGTTCTATATAGGCTGAGGAGTGACTGTGATTGCTCTGGCATTTTGTGGGAACTGTTTTCTGCTTTTTCCTAACCTTTTCCATTATCTCTTGCACATAGATGAAAACAATATGATTTTCCCAACCTTGGTAACCTTATTACCCCAGATAATTTTCCTCCTGCTTGAGTATTCTGGACAGGCTTAGTCATGCTGAAGTCACAAGTTAGTGTGAAAAGAAGCTAATTTTCTTATACAAAATGGACAGTGGGCTTTCACATGATTTTCAGTAACCAGTAGAGAAAATGTTGTAAAAAGCAAAATTAAGGAACTGTGTAGGTTTGGAATCTGTTTTTATGGTCACAGGGATGATGTGATATGTTGACTGCTGTAGGAAGTATGCTTAGTAGGACTTGTGAGCACTGTTTCAAGAAATAAGAAAGTATTTAATGCATATGTATAAAAAAGTGTCACTCAGTTTCACCTGGTCACAGTTTAGTGAGGGCTTTGCAGCCATTTTGGTGTCCAAAGGTTATGTCTAACCAATCTGCAAAAGAATTAGTAAGCTGACTGTCATTAGCAAGTGATTTTTTAATTTTTATTTGCTGTTGCTGTGTTGATAAACTACCTGAACATGACTGATATGATATGTATTTGGATCTAAAAACCTTTAACTTTTAAATTGTATATTGACCTTATTTTTCTTACACTGTATTTAACAATGGCTTTGCTGAGCTATGTAGAAAGTAGCTTTTTATGTACTTTATGTACTCTTCCTCTACACAGGTTATTTTCTGTAATGAGAGCATGCTGCAAGTAGTTGTGAGCAGCTTAGAGATCCTTCAGGGCTTTATAATTACTCGGCAGCCATGGTGAAACAGATTTGATGCTAGCAGCAAGAGTTCCTTGGCTAATATAAATACTTGAACTACTGATTACAGCCTCTGATCCTCTGCCAGTAGTAATTACATCCTCTATTTCTCTGCCCCGAGGGTGCTGAACTGCTGTAACTTAGGAGAAACCAAACTTCTGCTGTCTGTTGCCAGACACTTGGCCAATACCATTGTATATTTTCATGGCTCCCAGTGGATCATAAACTGTGGTTTGAAGAATGCTAGAATGATACAAGATTGCAAAGGATATTTGCTAACAGGTTTTGCCTAACAATATGTTGTTCTTGCTTCAGAAAATGGATACCAGATATGTTCGAAGACTAATGCTCGGAGAGTACATTCTTCCTCTCTCTACACTCTTTTTTAGTACCTCCGGTATTTGAAGACATTACTGTAAAGTAGCCTACCTTATCTTCTGAAATGCAGTTGCAGTAATTGATTTAGCATTTATTTGGGTTGGTTATTCCTTTACACATTCATCTGGCTTCACACAACTTACATCTTTTAATCCTGTACTTCTGGTTGCATAGTCTTTTTCAACCCTTGTGCTGCAATCGTGTATATTCATTTGTTCCGGGTCTCATTATTTCATTAGTTATCTCACAGTAAGTCAGATGTGTTAGCTAATAGGAGCAGCTTCCAGACATTCTTCCAGATGACCAGTAGTCAGAAAAAAATACAGGCTTATTGAGAACCATGGGAAACATGGTCCTAGTACTATTGTTAATAACTCATTCTTGAAATCTGTCCTTGAAAAGTAGTCCATACACTTCAGTAAGTAGTTAATTGTTACCTATTTGTCTGCTTATCTTTTCAGTTACGTTGGTAGTTGAGCAGGGGGCTGGTTTCCTGTGATGATTTTGGTGTTTGAATGCAAACTGAAAATTCTCTTATAATTGACATAACACATTTTCCTTGTAGAGTCTCTGCTGTTCTAACAGTTTGTTTTTTGTAGTGTTTTGCTTTCTGAGAGGTAATCGTGTCTCTCACCTAATATTTTACTGTGACATTTTTTAGGACTTAGTGTCTTACAGATTTTATTTCTCTATTAAATGTGGTAATATTGCCTAAGATGGGCAAAAATTATTAATTCTAACACTTAAAGATGAGTGTAGATAGCAGGATCACTCTAACCTCAGACTATTGGTTGATGGACCATTGAGGAAGCAGCTCAAAGCCTTGAGGGAAGCAAGATTGTCATGTGTGTCATGGAAAAGAGCAAAGTTATTATGGGATATTTGAGGAGACTTGTGGAATTATGTATAAGGGGTTATGGATCATCTAGCAGAGGAGCCAATGGCAGGAAAAGGGAATGAAAGAAACCTGTGATAATTAGGCTTGTGCCCAATGCCTTATCTCTGCAGTAACAGCTTAATAAAAAAATCTGTATTAAACACTATTCCTAATTATTTTCCTGGTTGAGCTTGTTCTGTTTTCTGTGTGTGTAGTGCTAGCAACCTTCAATCCCGTGGAGCTGGTGGGTAGTTTCAGAAGGCTGAGAGCCGGAGCCCATAGGTCTGGGGGCGAGATACTGGAGAGGGTTTGGGAGTTAGTGCTGGAGAGTCTGGTGTCCAAGATGCCCAGGGGGAGTCAGGGCTTGAAAGGCAGCCTCTGAGGAGACCACAGCTTGTGACCAGCTACGAGAGGCTTATATGCCTGAAATCAGCCAACACATGTGAACAGCCCAGCCCATCTTGTGTGGTTTGTCTGTGCATGTGCTGTTTGTGTGCATGTGGTGCCTGTTTCTGTGTTTGTGGAGTTCTTGAGGTGGCCAGCAGTGTCTGCACGGGGTGTGTGTGTGTGAGGAGTACATGGTCAGCCTGCCTGGGGTCAGGGGCTGGCAGCAGCCTGGCTACCAGGGGCTGGGAAGGAGAACATCCCTGGGCCTTGAAGCCACCAGCTCCGGCTTCACTTCAGCAGCTTGCTGTGTGCATTTCTGCTCTGAAAGGCACTGAGCCACAGGCCTTAATATGGGTCAAATGGAGGTCCCACTTACATAGTTAAGTTCTAAGGCAGCAGTATTTATATTTTACAAATAAGTAGTTTTTTTGAAGGCTTGGTTTTCTGCTTCATGAAATTTACTCCTGGGGGAAGTGTTCTTATGTCAGAGTGTATTTGTTTATTCAGAAGTAAAATATTTGTAATAATTGTAAATGCAAGTAATCAACATTTAAAGGAAAGAACATTTTAGGGAAGTCAGAGCATTGCATGTTGTTGGAGGTGCTAGTAATTTTCCTTAATATGAATGTCCTTTTCTGTTTTGGAAAGAAAATATTTAAACATTAACTCTTACTCATGTTTGGGAAGTGTCATTGCTGTTACTGAGCAACTGAAAGTTGAGATGAAGTAAAATGTTGGAAAATGATGATAAGTAGGCTCAGATTAATGCTGGGTTTTAGCAGTATGAAATTTGAGTGCCTGTCATGTTTTTACCTCTACTCACTAAAGATAAGAATGTAAGAATGTAATCACTGATACTTGAACATATGGGAAACTTGGGTTTAAAGGCTGGCAAGATTTGATTTTGCTTCTTAAAAAATGTTAATGAATATTGTAAAATATGCACAACTGAGCAAAAGTATTCCAAATACCTTTTTACTTTGAAAAGATGGGTATTTTTCTAAGTTTTAGCAACAAACGATTACTTTCAAGCAGTACCACATACTGAGAGAATAAAACAATTGAAATTCAAATGCCGCCTTCTGAGTTTCGAAAGTAAGAGATTGCTGTCATCCAGACTGTTGTAATAAAATGTTTTTTATGTTGTTTGTTATGAAAGATCAAGTATTGAATTCCTAAGGGTTATTTAAACTTATTTGAAATTGTATAGTAAATTTGTCAAGGGAACAAAGTAAATATATGGAGATTTGAGAAGCTCATTAAACACAGAAAAATGCTGTGCACTAGTATCCTTTTTCCTTAGATGTTAGTGTCTCTATCTTAATGTTTAAGGGCTGAATAAGAACACAGCCTTGATGAGTGTTGACTTCAGTAAGTAATCCTGGTCTCTAAAAACAAGTGGTCTTAGGATGTTTTGTTAATAATTTTTCCCTGAAAGAAATCTGAGAGTAAAATGATCTTGTTTCTAAAAAAAACCCCCTTCATTTCATCCTCCTGAAAAAGGACTTGACAATCTTGTTAGAATTTGTCAGAAAAATCGTGAGTAATTTTTAAAATTTCCCTACATTGCAGATGAAAATGTGGACTTTGGAGGCTGCTTAGAGAATGGAAGCTCTTGTATGCAAAACAGGAAGGCTAGTAGTTCAGAAATATTTGGTACTGTATTATGTATTGTGTATTTGGTTTTCAGCAGGTTATCCAGGGAGATTGCAGAGGCTCCATCCTTGGAGATACTCAAAACCTGCCTGGACAGTCCTGGTCAAACAGCTCTAGATGACCCTGCTTGACCTGGGGGGTTGGACCAGATGACCTTCAGAGGTGCTTCCAAACCTTGGCCACTTTGTGAATCACGGTTGTTGAAAACCAAATACACAGTACATAATACAGACAGTGTTCCTTGATGTTCAGATGGGATCTCCTGTGTTTTCAGTTTGTTGTCCACGTTTCATCTAGTCCTGTCACTGGTCACCCATGGGAACAGCCTGGCTCTGTCCTCTTTGCACACTCCCTTCAGGTATTTATATGCATTGGTAGAATCCTCCAGAGCCTTCCTGCCTCCATGCTGAACAGTCCCAACTCTCCCAGTCTTTCCTCATAACAGATGCTCCAGTCGCTTCGTCTTCGTGGCCCTGTGCTGATCTTTCTCTGGTATGTCCATCTCTCTTGTAGTGGGGAGCGCAGAACTGGGCAGATAATCGATTCCCAGTAGTAAAATCCTATTACTACTAAAATTTAAATACCTCTTCTGAAGTTCTGTAATAAAACTGATTTATAGCAACCGATTTTTATACACTAGCAGACATTTATTTGCTGTGGTGCATAGGGCTTTAGTAATAGGGTTTGTAAAGATTAAATACATAGCAGTTTTTAACTGAAGGTTTTTATGATGGCCTACATTGATGAAGCCCTGTAGTTGTAATGATGACTATGTAAAATGAGCTTTTAATCAAGTGTATTGAATGGGTATATAGAGAGTTGTTGCTTCTCTTTTTGACTATATAGTCTTCAGCATCGGAGAACTTTTGCTAGTGTGGTTGTCCTTAAAGCAGTTTTGGAACACAGTGCTAGACCGATGAAATTCGTGTTGTGAAACACCTACCATGGTTTGTGACAATGACTTTGAGGGTCTTTAAATAATAATCTTTCATATGTTCTAACCAATTGCTTCTTGTGTGATATTGACTAGTAGCTGCTACCAGGAAGAGGTTTTATGAAGAGATTTTGGCTTGCTTAATTTCCTTCTCACGAATGAAGAGCGAGGAGCGGGGGGTGTGTGTGAAACTTTAAAATCATAACATTAAGACCTTGGGGAAATCACTGCTGTCTGAGTTACCTTCTCCCACTTCAGTAATGCTCCATGGATGCAAGTTAATTAAAGCATCCTTGTATAGTTGAACTGTAATGCTCCATGGATGCAAGTTAATTAAAGCATTGTTGTGTAGTTGAACTGAGGAACACATTCCAGGTTACTTTGGAGTACTGGAATCACAGTCACTGAACCTGGGAGAAGGACTGGAAAAGCAACAAACTTCTGTTCATAAATAATGCCAGAGAAAGAAACAGAAGATCTGCATACAGCCAAAGAATAGTAAGCTATAATGAAGAAATGAAGAACTCAGAAGTTCATAGTGAAATAAAGTGAAATAAAAGAAACTATTTCATTTTCCATGCTTGCTGCAAAGGCACGTGTTCCAGGTCACTGTTTGTTTGATTTGAAAATTACTAGGTATCTGGAAGTTGATACAAAAAAGGACTGAGGACTAAATTAGAAGTTGAGAAAGCTCTTTGTAAAGCCTGAGTCAGTGGTGAAACAGTTGATAAAATCACTGAAGAACCTTCACAACTATGGGAAGCAGTATTATTTAATGGAAGATTTGGATCTTGCTGACAAGGTAGCTTCTTAAATGTCTGCTTCAATCTACATATAATTAAACCCTGAAACACACTGTGCACTATTGTAAGAAAGATGGAATCAATAACTTATTTTTGGGGGAAAATATCTAATGAGCATCTTCATAACTGTCGACTTCAGCTTTATTTTAGTATGCAAAAAAGTACAAGAGATGAGTTCATTTACTTGCTGTCACCCTCACATGCAAGTGAAATGATTATATGCACAAGTAATAATGCTGCAAAACCCAGCAACAGTTCGCTTAGCAATTAAACAAGGTTTAATTATTGAAAAATTTTGCTTTAAAGACTAAGTATGAGACTCCAATCCAGATGTTATTTATACCTCAGTGTGAATATGAAAGCCTAGACGTTTCCAAATGGAAAAAAGAAATCAATTACTTTCAGAAGCAAGTGCCTCAGGAAAACATTAATTATTATTCTGTGTGCATTTGACAAATGCTGAGCTGAAATTAGTGGAGTTTGGTTTCTTCAGAGTTCTTAAAGTATTAGGTAAATATCTAGGACAAGCAAGGACACCTTTCACATCTCATAATTTGTTTCTTCTCTTATGGAAAATGTGTCCTTTGGCAGTTTGAATTAACTGGCAAAATGAAAAAAGACATTATATATGTAATATTTATAATTTAGAATATATATTTTACAACATAATTTCTATTTAATTATACTAGGATATAGGGTTTAAATTTTCAGATACAGCATCTAAGCAACATTGATAACTATTGTGTCCTGCCTTTTAGAGTCCAAAAAGAAAATGACAGTTCTAGTAATGTATCTTTAATTCTTTTTTAGTTTGTTTTTAAAAAAGTTAGTTGCTGCGTTTGATTCGCTTTCCTTAAACATAAAAGGCCACTTTGTGTTCTGTGTAATTTTCTTTTGGCTGGCTTGTGTTACTGTGAAGGGGTGTGTGTGAGAGAGAGGAGTTGGTGGGGAGTTTTATGTAATTAAATAATGAAACAAAAGCAAACCCACAAAACCAACTTCAGCCTTGTATTGACACTTATACCATCCACTAGAGATTCAAGAGGGAAATTTTTTCCTGTGCTTTAGAAATGTCAGAATTGTTACGTTTATACTAGAAGCCCAGTAATACTAGTCTGTATTATTTATTTCCTTTCTTCCCTAAATTTAGTGGTACTAGATGGAAATAATCTAAATGCTTTATGTATTAAATTATATTGACCCATTTTAAGAAAAAGTTTCATAATGTCAAAAGCATTTTTTGCATAGTTTTGTTAGTTTTGAAGAACGTTGCTTGCTGTTACATAGGTTGTATGTTAACAATTGTTGTGGAATACATGCAACATTAATTTTCGGTGTAGTTTTTATTGAGCATATTTCAGTGTAAGTGGTGCTGAAATAACTTCTAATAGCTGAAGAAGCCTTGGCAAAAATTACTTAATAATTTTGTACAATGAGATATGTAAGATACTGTGAAAGGTTAAATCCCAACTTTTTTCAAAATAAAATTGATCAGTGTTAAAATGTCAACTGTCTAGGTAGTACAGCAGCATACTGGCATGCAAACACTGCTCTCTTATTTCAGGTTCCCCAGCTGCATAGCATTTGCATTGTGACATTTTGTAACAACATTAGCACTATAGCTGATGTTTCAAAATCAATCGGTTTTTATTGGTATGAGACAGCCTGCAACTTAGCTGGATGTTGAAGGTGTTTCTCTGGAATGTAATTAACTTGAATTCTTGGGTTCTGACAGTGTCTGCATCTCATAACTTCTTTGTGCAAAATCATACAACCACGTAATATCATTCTGAAATGTCTTTTAAAAAAATAAATAAAGGCAAATGAAACTAATATTAGGGCCTTCTCAGAAGTACAAAACCTTTCTAGACATTGTATCTGAATTTAATCTAAAGCAAGTGTTTTGCTGCCTGGTGCATTAAAATGCCTTACTGGAGAATTCGTATCCTTTAGAACTACATTTGAGAGAATAGCCAGCTAAAATTCAGGTTTTGTTGAAAATGAAGTTGTTTTAAAGTTTTAGAGCTTCTATTCATCAACAATGCTTCTAAGCAGAGAGAAATGCGTTAAGAAGTCTTTTGCAACTATTACTTCCTCTATTTAGGCTGAATAAAATGTACATGAAAACTAGTTTTTGTTGCTGAAGGCAGATTGCAATGGGAAAGAGATTTTACATGAGCGATTTATGTCTGAAATGTCATTGTATAGTAGAGTTCCCCTTTTTATATAAAAGCATGGCCTTGATTAAATGTTTTCAGAAGCACTTATAGTTGGACTCTGTGTAAGTAGAACTGAGACTTAAAGGCCTGTTATTTATTGTAATCTTGCTGGATATTGGCGCAGTTCATGTTCAAGACCAGGGTGGATGGGGCTCTGGTCTGCTGGAAGGTGTCACTGCCCATGACAGAGGGTTTGGAGCTAGATGAGCTTTATGGTCCCTTCCAACCTGAACTGATGCCTGAAGAGGCCTCCTAGAAACAGACTAGACAGGAGTAAGGGAATAAAGGTAGGTATTTATTTGAAGGGCCCTCAAAGGCACACCCTGGGGAACCAGATGCTGTTGCCAAGGTGGACCCCAAGATGGACAACAGGTCACGAGTTCTTCACACTTTTAGAGGTTTGGTTCATTTACATATCAGGGTTAATTCTCCAATTAAAGCTTCAGTTTAATGAAGTAATTCCCCTCAACTACCCTCTCCTTAGAGGCTCTTTGGTTTATACTTTTTGGGCCTAGGACAGTCGAGGTGTCCTTGAAGAGCAGGCTCAGAGAGGCTTTGTTGTGTCTACCTAGCACGAGAGAGCAGAAATTAACAGGCTACAAGAAACTTTAGAGTTACATACTAAGCAGTACAGAATTTGAAAAATATAGAAGTTAAATCCTAAGGCATCAAAACCATCCTATGATTTTATGTTGATCCTATGTAAAGAGTACTCTGATGTGTGTAGTGTGTCTATAACACTGTAGTGACTATTATGATACAGTCTTTAACTGAGTAGGACTAAAATGTTTCTACAGCATTATTTTTAACCTGTTCTGTGTCTTAAAATGGGAATGAGGAGAGGAAAGCTTCCCAAAGGCTTTTGTAGCATCTCCTGAAGATTGTTTTTGCTTTTGATCAAATGGATACTCCAGAAGGATAGCTAATCTAGATGAACTAGGGTTAAGGAAAAAAATCCAGAATTAAGGTAAAGACTTTCATAGAAAGTGTCTTACTGTCTTCTCTTGTTTCTCAGTTATTCCCGGTGGAGGGGGAAAGCTGGCATCTGTAATTCTGACTCTCAGATACGCCATGGCTACAGTGTTGTCAATAAAAAAAATGTGTATGGTTTGGTTACATAAAATTTGATATTCTGTTAGATTGGTTACATTTAGAAAACATCTTAAAATGCTGGCCAAACAGATCTTTGGATAAAGTTTGTCTAGTATTAATGAGTTAGTTGGAACAAGTGTAGTGCCTACTAATGTTAAATAGCTATCGCTAAAGGTAGTCTCCCTTTCAAAAAGTTCAAGAAAAAGACCTGAATAGGTAAAGTAGTGTTGGATTAGCAGAGCAGAAAGTAATTTTATTTAATTCCACAGAAGATAATTTCCAATTGTATACCATTCCTTTAGAGGTGTTATTGCTGCAGGTACTACTATGATGTCATATTTTACTCATATCTTCGTTTCCATTTAGCTTTTACCTTCTTTCCCTCTTGCACTTCACTACTATGCGGGCTCATACTCAACTGGGTGATGCATTTAATGGAACAGATAGACTATAGTGCATTTGTTGGGTACAGATAGGTCAGGCAGTAAGTTGGGAACAGGCCCTGCAGAGAGACCTTGACAAGTTAGAGGGCTGGGCAATCACCGAGCATATGAAGTTTACCAAGGGAAAGTGGCAGATTCTGCACCTGGGATGGGGCAACCCTGGTTATGTGCATAGACTGGGGAATGAGAGGCTGGAGAGCAGCGCTGTGCAAAGGGACTTGGTGGTCCTGGACGACAGAAAGTCAAATATGAGTCAGCAGTGCCCTGGCAGCCAGGAGGGCCACCCGTGTCCTGGGGGGCATCAGGCACAGCAGTGCCAGCTGGGCAAGGGAGGGGATTGTCCTGCTCTGCTCTGCACTGGGGCAGCCTCACCTTGAGTCCTGGGGGCAGTTTTGGGTGCCACAATATAAGGAAGATATGAAGCTGTTAGAAAGTGTCCAAAGGAGGCCACAAGGATGGTGAAGGGCCTTGAGGGGAAGCCTTATGAGGAGCGGCTGAAGTCGCTTGGTCTGTTCAGCCTGGAGGAGACTGAGGGGAGACCTCATTGCGGTCTTCAGCATCCTCGTGAGGGGAAGTGGAGGGGCAGACACTGATCTCTCCAGTCTTGTGACCAGTGAGAGGAGTGGATTGAGGTTAAAACAGTTTATTACATGAAAAAGGAAACCAAAACAAAAAACCCCACAAGCAATGCTTACTAGCAACAGACTGATGTCCAGCCAGGTCTTGAGCAATGGGAGCTCTGGAAAAACTACCCTGCAGTCTTATTGCCGAACTTGAGGTTATAAGGTCACCATCTCAGTTTGGCTCTGAGGTGTCTGTGTGTCTTTGCTGCTCACTCTGCCCCCTCCTCTGCTGATCCGGGCCTTGGGACTTGAATTATCTTAAGTCAGCAGTGTTTTATGTTCTCTGTAAATTGAACTGCTTCAACATGATTAGAGTTTGGAGCTATGCTCTTTATTTGACAGCATTTTGATATCTTTCATATATCTAAAATATCAAATGTCATGTTTTTGCCTTTTTTTCCCTGGTATGATGATCTTTATGTTGAGTACCATATAGAGGTGAAGGCAAGGCTGTGCTTGCAGGGATTTGTCTAAATTTTATTTCAGAGTGGTTGGAAAATGTCTTCGGAATCTCAATTTGGAATGTGTAATAGGGATCATCTTTTAGAAAAATGCTGTTGAAAAAGCTCATAAAATTCTTAGCTGTTTAAAAACACTAGCATTAATTTACCATGACCTTTGTAAAAGCTGCTTTTATTTACACTGTGGCTCTGTTAGAAAAAACATAAGGTTATAAGGAGAAGCTTTATACTTGAAAATGTTACCTTTTGTTTTTATAATCCAGGCAAGCTGAAGAAAAACGTGCTCTTTCAATTAAAGTTGTTCAAATATTTTGACGAGGTCTCCTAAGCTATGTTTAAGGAAAGCTATCCTCAGTGTTAGATAGAAAAGAGCAGTGTCATGAGGATTCCACATCTTCCTGAAAATAAACAGTTGAAATAACTGGACCGAGTGTTTTTTCGATTTAAAAAGTGTTAGATCTTATTTTCACAACACTGTGGTCTGTAGAGAACATTGTCCAGGCAACATAATAGAGAAAAATGGGGAGTCATTTTGCTCCTAAGATTTGCAGATTCAGAAAAATATTGGCCATGTGGATTCTCCTTTGACTTAAAGGATTTATATTTTTCTGCCCTTTAATGGTGGATCCTGAAACAAGCAGCATAGGTCGCCCCCTCCATATTCATTCATTGTGATGTCAAGAAAAATCTTGGTTAAAGATCACTAGGTCTTGGTTCTGCCTCAATTACTACAAGTCTCCTAAATTAGTTTTAAACAAGTGTTTCTGTTAATTGATAGCACTTACACAGAAATGTAGTTTATTGTATATATAACTTTGAAAATAATGTTGATAGTTTTTCAGGTTTTGAATGGTACTTTGTTTTTTGCTGCTTACATCAGTGTCCAGTCAGACTTTCATAAATGTCCTGTCATAAATGCATTGTTTTTTTCTGATTAAATGTAGTATTTCAAGTACTGCATAGAGAAAAATACTGTATGCTTGCATTATGTAAATTTATATCTATGTATTTGAGTGTGCACACAGATACTGTTTTCTGTATCTCTTAAGTTATTAATGGAAAAAGAAGCAGATGGTATTTCTGGTGATTCAGTCTTTGTTCTGATAACTTGTGGAGTAACTTGGTTGGTGTTTAGAAGGCTTCCAGGTTCTTTTCAGAAATAATTTCTGATTTTCTGGTTGTGTTAAAATTAGAGGGTTACTTTATAGGGCATATGAATATAGAACAAGACATACATTGGCCTTTAAAACTCAGTGGTAGGAAAATGAGGGGTATTTTTTAATTAAAAAGACTTCTGAGTAAATGCAGAGTTTACTGAAGTTTTAGTATATCATATGCATCTCAGTCTAGCTCTATAAAACAAGGGAATGTGGGTCATGCTTTATTGCTGCCTTTTTTAAAAGGAAGATGAATGGGTTGCTGAGAGTGCCAGGTTAACCTTTCCTTGCAGCAGTCAGATCGGATGAGTACATTTGGGTTACCTGGGACTGAGACGAGCCACGTTGTGAGACAGTGATTGCTGCAGTCCAGGGCTCCCTCAGCAGCAGAAGTGGCCCCTTCCTTCTTTGCTGTTGTCCCTGTGTTCAGTAGCTTCAACTTCCCTTGGCAGACAGCTGCATTGAACCTCCTCTCATTTAGCTGGGGCATGGTATTGCGAGCTTGAGGTGCAAGTGTCCAATTTGATCCCAGTCTGACTTCTGCCTAGCAGCAAAGGTTATGAAATGGATGTAATGAGTAGGTGGTCTTTCTGGAATTACATATTTTTAATTAGTATGTATAATACTGCATGCTATTTTTGAGTTACCTTGTAAAATACTTAAGAACTTGATGCTTATTTATGCAGTGTGAAATATCTCAAAATTTCTGATTTGTTCATAGTTAGTTTTCAAAATACAGCCTAACTTGGCAGCCACAGAATCATGAAATGCATGTTATGTTCAATATTTTGTTAGATGTATGTCAGAATTATCCAAAGTGCTATGTTTGTAGCTTTTACAGGTGAAGGTAGCCACCTTATATACAGATACTATGCAAATTTAATACAAATCTTTTTCCAGTTATTTTAGTTAATACACCAGTTAACTAGTATTCCACAATAGTGTAACATGTATTTGTTGATCTGTGGATTGCTAGGTTTATTTATGCAGAAAAGTTGAATGTTTTAACTAGTCATATGTGTTATAAGAAAAAATAATGTATTTATTTTAGAACAACCAAATTGCAAAACAAGTTATTCCCATAAACAGAGGCATGTTTATGTAAGTCACATAATGCTAAATACCATGTAAATTGCTTTTATACAAATGTAAATTGTATATAATATGGCTTCATGTATTCTATTTACGTTGGTAGAAGGCTGTTTAGGTGCAATATGACTTCTAGTTCAAATATGTTTGGAAAAACATACCACTTTCAATGATGTCTTGCTATTTAATTCTTATAGCATTGTAATTTTAGAATAATGATTTTTCACTGTTTGTTAACTTGTAAATATTTCTGCTAGCTTTAGATTCTGGAAGGCTGTGCTTCGTTATTTTTAATAGGAGAAATTACATCTTACCCAATGTTGTATAAAGTTGTAATAACACAGTGTGACTTCTAACATAATTGCTGCCTTGTGCTATCAAGTTTTTTAAGCTAATATTTTATTAATTGTACTCCTTTTTCTTCCAGCTGACAGCACGATCACTGCCTTCCATACAGTCTGATGAGAGACTTCAACCTCTGCTTAGTCATCTCAGGTAGTATGAAGTGAAAGCATGAGTATATTCCTTCATACAGATTAAAGTAATTGTTTTGGTAGAATGCCTTAGGTACAGGTTTTTTACAGACCTCATTTGTGTGATTGGCTTTGACTGGAAAAAAAACCCTGAAAGTAACCCTTCAACTTGATAAAAGCTTTATAAATGACATGGAACATAATTTATAGAACTAGTGTTGCTTCTAAGTAACAAAAAATAGTTGTAGCTTTTATAAAGTGTTTTTTTTTTAATAACAAGTGCAAAGTTATTAAGCTTCTTTATGAACAAAACAGATTCCAAATTACAGTGCTCAGAGCGTGGGCTTTCCTTGTTGCAAATACTCTATGCTGTCTGCTCTTTTTGGGAGATTTTGCTGTCATTGATGAATGGTAATTTGTTCTTTTAATGAACCTAAGTAGATTTCTGGAAGTGTGAACCATTAGAAGAAATAGTCTGCCTCCCTCTTAGTAGTATGAGTGTGTGTGTGTGTGTGTGTGTACAGATGTATATATGTATATATATATGCATATAAGCTTTCTACTTTATTTTTAGGAAAGGTTAAGCATAGGTCTCTTCCTTATATACATGATTGCTTTTTGCCACTTTATATGGGAGACTTCTTACTGTGGTAGTATGCAAAAGGACAAGGTCCATACAATTAGAGTGAGCTGGTTTAGAATCGTGGAATAATTTAGCTTGAAGTGAACCTCTGGAGATGATTTAATCTAGCCTGTGCTCAATGCAGGTCTGGTTAGATCAGGTTGCTCAGGTGTTTATTTTTGTAGAATTTTTAATGTCCCTAAGGATAGAAATTTACTTAAATATTGGATGTCAGTAATGAAAGCTGTTTTTGAACACATACAGCTTAGCATTAAGATCATTGAAATGATGTTGGATGAATTAAAAATGGAAGTGTTGAGGCTCTATCATGGCAGTACTGCATGGGGAATTGGGATGCAGATCTAGTTTGCTAGATCATGTTCCTTGTTTTCTGTGGTGCTGGTACTGCTTGAGCTATCTGTTCCTGAAACGTGACATTTTATTTTGATTTTAAAAAAATCTCATAATTTTTATTATATAGGAAGAGTTTTATGTTTTGTTGTTTTTAGTGTAAATCAGAATAGGAAAAATAGCTTTCCTGGTATCTCTGCTTATTTACATATGGTTGAACTTTGTTCAAGAGCAAGGAATGAAAACAAGGATTGCAGTGTTATTGTTACTGTTACATAGCTGGGGGTACTTCTGAATGCCAATAACATTCCATGATTTTACTACCCTACATCTTACTGGGATTGTAAAAAATAAGCCTCAGTGGTGTACCTTTCCCCATTTGAAGATCAAGAGCAATTAAGTTAGCTTTTCATAAACTGATCTCTAGGAGTAATTACTAAGAAATTGAAAATTTCCTTTGATGTATACTCTGCATCTATGAAAGTGGAACAGTCCTTCATTAACTCACTGTAATCAGTCCTGTCTGTGCTTTTTTTTTTTAATATTAAATAAGGAAAGGTTCCAAAAAAAGCTACTTTAACATGGATACTGTAGCCCACATTCATGCTAACTGGTATTTTTGGTACATTCTTATGTTGCCTTGGGTATGTATGTTAAACAACTGGTAAATCACTTCCATTTTGCTTTTGTGAAAATGGAGGGACTGTTTCTGGTTTGTCACCAACTGAAGAAATTATACAAATGTTTCCAAGTTGCCTTTTTGGAAGTTCCTTTAAAATGAACAAAATATATCAGATCTTGCAACTTGAAAAGCAACCTCTGGCAGTGAACAGACACGTGACCAAATAGGTCGTCTTTGTTATTTATTTCTGTGAATCTGTGATTCATTTTGCTTCATCTTGCTCATGAGGAAGGAGAATATTAGCTAGTTGTAGACTTTATTTTGCCTTCATTGTCTGAATATGTAGAGCAGTATTTTATTTTTGGCATACGTCAATTGACCTCTGCCAGGGAAGCAAAAGCTTAGAAATTAATGAAAAGAGCATACAGTTGAAGGTTACAGAGCATTGTTTAGTTGTTAATGCCCCACACATGCTTTGGCACCTATTCATATCTGCTTGTGACTTACAAATTAGCTAGTCCTCTGAAAAGGTGATTTTACTGTGGATTATGTCTTCATAGATATTTTAACCCATGCCCATTATTTTTTTGAAAGGAAATAATATGTATTTTGTAACTGGATGGTTCTAGACTAAATATGTATTTTGTCGGTTATTTAGTACTCTTTTTATTCTACTCTGTTTCATTGGTGCTTTCTAGTACCATTTGTACTAGACCGAAAAACAGAAAACATTTTTAGTAAAAATGTTAAAGTATTTGATGCAAGATTGTGTTTAGGGATTTCACATGCTCGCAGTAGGCTACAAAGAGATTTAACTTGCTGAAACTTTAACAATTTAATAGAGATGGAAACTTAATATCTAAATGTGTGAGAAAAACACTTTTGCAACTCCTGCTTTTTATGGGGTGTACAAGCTTGTTAACACTCTACTGTTTAAAATACTCAGCAGGAGTAATTTCAGATGGACAGAACCTGTTGTATGTAATCCCATCATGCTACTATAGGACTGGGCCTGTATGTGAATTGTAGGGAGAAGCTGGGTTGACTTAGTTCAGTCCGGTGAAAAAAGAAGCTTCAGATAGCAGCCTACAACTGTTTGAAGGACAAACTACTGTGGGGAAAAGTGAAAAACTCAAAAACTGAAGAGTAACAGTAAATCTAGGATGGCCTTTCCTGCATTGCTGACACATCAATACAGTTTAAGTCCTAGCCAGAATAGCACAGGAATTTATTTACATGTGCTGTCTCATCTTTCACTCATACTGCAAAGAAGCTACTTTTGAAAGCTGAGCTAAGTTCAGGTAACCCTACACTACAGCAGAGACAGTCACACAGACATTGTCACCTAATAATTCAAATCAAATCCAAGCATCTAATGCTCAGCTTTTACTTTTACATATAGAGACTTCTTGAATGAAGATATATGCAGGGCTGCAGAACAGGCCCAGGGAAATGCTTACAGCAGAACCCAGAACCCAACCAAACTCAAAAGTTGACAGTACAGTATTACTGTAAACAATAAATAAATAAAGTAAACAGGGGCTTTGGATACAAATTATTGGTCCAAAAAGCAGGTTGCAAAGTGTGGGTAAGAACAAATTTCTTTGTGCAATTTAATAATTTACGAGGATCATATCTTAAGTCTTTTGAAGGCATGCAGAGTTTAACTCCAGAAAAAAAGCCATTTTGCTAAATGACAATACCAAGTGCTGCATTTTATTCTGTGTATTCCTATATGACCCCTCACCTCTCCTTTCTGATAAAGGGAGAGAGGGTTTCTTTGCCATGTTTGCTCTAATGTTGGCTTTATGAGTCCTAATTACTTGGTTTCTTGTTTTTGCCTGATATGAAATATTTGCAGCCCGTAACTGATAAATTATTTTCTTTCTAAATTTGTAAACTTAAAAATATTTTGGAACTGCTTTAAATGATGCCATACTGTTTGCTTTGTTTTTCAGCCATTCTTATGTTGGCCCTGATTACAGCGTCCAAAAGAACCCTGGAAAAATTTCTCTAGAGCAAATCGATGCTGTAAGTTGTGTTTCTGGAGTTATATAGGATATTGAAGTAAAACTTTTTAAATTCAAGTACTGTATGTACAAACAAAATATAAAGCCTTTATCTTCTTTTTATTCATATTTGCGTTGTAACTGTTGAATGAAATAGCATTAAAGTTCAAAATGGAGCAGAATTAACTGAAAATGCATCTAATCAGGATTCAGACTCAGAGTGAAGTTCACTCAGAGTGAAATGCTTAATTTCCTGTTTAATTTTGTGTACTTTCACAAATATCTAACGTAATTATAAGCAGAATTTAACAAAATTTTCTTATTTAACAATCCTGCAAACAATGATGTTTAGTTTATGATTACTGCGTTGCAGTATTAGTCTTTTCAATGCTGTTTTTTGATTTTTGACTTACAGGAGGGGTTTTGAAAACAAGGAGGTAAATAAAATGGAAGTAAAACATGGGATGTAAAACACCATGCATGAATTGTACAGAGACGATTAAAAGCATAACTCCTTTATCTGAATTTTAGGAATCGTGTATTTTCAGCATCCATCTTAACCATGATAGTGTTTCTCTGGCAGTGAATGAAAATCCCCTCCCCTTCCCCAGTCCCCCAAAATTCTATCAAAGGCCACTTTGCCATTCCAGATGCTAAAATAAAGCTGAGTCAAGAACTATTGTAATGCAAGTGTGGATGTGTTTTTCCTGACAGCAATTAAACCTGTGTTACTTTGTAGCTAGAGACAGTCTGATACTACCACCTGTATTACTCTGTCCTCTGGATATTGTTCTTGAGATGGTTATTGAATTGGGTGGACTCACTTGTGTTATGAATTCAGTCCCAAGGCTCTCTGTACATGCATATTTTCTTCCAGCCATTGGCATTTTCAAATGGAGCTAATTAATAATCACAGTAAACATATATCCTACAAATTAAATTATCATTATGGCTTAAACAGGAATTCTTCTCTTGTCAGCTCTCCGTGAAGTCATTCCCTCCCTGCATGCGGCAGTTGCACAGAGCCCTGCGGGACAGCCACCACCTCCGGCACGGAGGCCGGATGCAGTACGGACTCTTCTTAAAAGGCATCGGCCTCACTCTGGAGCAGGCCCTGGAATTTTGGAAGAAAGAATTTATCAGAGGGAAAGTGGATGCAGATAAGGTAATTCAACAAATGAAAGTATCAATATGTGAAATTCAACAAATGAAAGTATCAATATGTGAATGTGGAGATGTAGTTAATGCATACATTGTGCTGCAGATTTGAATAGATGCTTTTTGAAGTAGATAATTGGGCAAAAGGTACAGTAATGTATTTTAAAGGTGGGAGGTTTTTTTTTTTTCTTTACTTATATTTTTTAGTCATTTTGTTGGGTATTCACCTGAACTGTGGGTAAAAAAGGCAAGCCATAAAGAGGCTTTTTATAGATAGAGACTAGGAAAACCTTACCAATAAACTACTAGGAAACAAGTGTCCTTTACGAAATACAGGTACTATGTAACTAAATTAATTCACCAAGCAGACAAGTGACCAAAACCAGTACTATCTGAAAGACAAGGTTAGCCTTTTTTGTTGTTTAATAAAAAAAATATTAATTGGACAGCTCTGTGTGAAGTAGTCTTGCCTTAGCAAATTTACAGTTGAAGAGTGAAAGAAGAAGCTGGGGACAGAAGACAGAATATGTTCAAGGAAACAGTGAGAAAATACTATTCAGTGCAATGGGAGGTATTACTGACATATTAGTCATTAGCCTCACTCTTGCCAATATTTTTGAGAGTGTTGTGTGTGAGGAAGATGTAATGTCTAATTTTTGGAGGATTATGAACTGCTCCTTATCTTGAACTGCTCAGGTACAATGAAGCAGACTTCCTCTGTCATCCTTCTCTGCCTGCCCTGTGTTATGTGTTAGAGCAGAGTTTCAGACCTTATCTCGGTTTTGGGTGGAGTGTGATACTTCATATTTAATATTGTGAGATCTCAGCCTTCCGGAGTACTGTGAAGTATTTTGGAGTGCTTGGTAGACAATCTTTCGTTACCTTAGGTTATCTGGGCCATGGCTATTTATACAAGATACGGAGCAAAAAATAAAGTCAGCTAAAATGAATTATAGTATGTATGCCTCTTTCAAGACAGAGAAGATAGATCAACTTGTCTGCAATTTTTTTGGGAAGGAGAAAGGGATTTAAAGCTATGGATTGAATGAGTATCTAAACCTCTGTTTATCTAGTTCCTTAAATGTAATATGATTTAAAAGGAGATAGGTAGTTTGTTAAAAGAACCTTCAAAATGCATTTTTTACAAAGGTCTTAAGTACATCTCTGAAGAGTGGCAATACCTTTTGAAGTGGAATGCCAATTAATTACTAGTTGTATTGGGTTTATGTGGCCAGGATGGGGCTACAGGGTTAGGTTTTGTGAGAAGCTGCCAGAAGCTTCCCCCATTGTCTGACAGAGCCAATGCCACCTGGCTCCAAGAGGGACCTGCTGCTGGCCAGGGCCGAGCCCATCAGCAGCGGTGGGTAGTACCTCTGGAATAACATGTTCAAGAAAGCAGGGAAAACAACCCCGTCACAGTAGCAGCTTCAGCCAGAGAGAGAGGAGTGAGAATATGTGAGAGTAACACAGCTCTGCAGTCACCAAGGTCAGTGCAAAAGGAGGAGGAGGAGGTGCACCAGGTGCCAGAGCTGAGATTCCCCTGCAGCCCATGGTGAGGCAGCTGTGCACCTGCAGCCCAAGGAGGACCAAGGTGGAAAGGAGATCCTCCTGCAGCCCTTGGAGGACCTCATGCCAGAGCAGAGGGATGCCTGAAGCAGGCTATGATCCAGTAGGAAGCCCATGCTGGAACAGGCTCCTGGCAGGACCTATGGTCCCATGGAGAGAGGAGCCCACACTGGAGCAGGTTTGCTGGCAGGATTTGTGACCCCACAGGGATTCACACTGGAGCAGGCTGTTCCTGAAGGACTGCTCACCATGGAAGAGGTGCAGGAGCAGGCACTATGCTGGAGCAGTTTGTGAAGAACTGCAGCCTGTGGGAAGGTTCAACGTTGGAGAAGTTCATGGAGGACTGTTCCCTGTGGGAGGGGCTCTACTCTGGAGCAGGGGAAGAGTGTAAGGAGTCCTCCCCCTGAGAACAAAGGGGCAGCAGAAATGTGTGGTGGGCTCCCAGTTCCTGTCTGCCTGCCACCACCTGTGGAAAGAGGTAGAGAAAACCAGAAGTCAAACCTGGAAGTCAGGAGGGATGAGGGGAACGTGTTTAAAGATTTATTTTTATTTCTCATTTCCCTCCTCTGATTTGATTGGTAAGAAATTACTGTTCCGAAGTCGAGTCTGTTTCGCCTGTGACAGTACCTGGTGAGTGATCCCTCCCTGTCCTTGTCTTGACCCATGAGTCCTTTGTTGTATTTTCTCTCCCCAGTCCACCTGAGGAGGGGAGTGATAGAGAGACTTGAGTGGGCACCTGACATCCAGTCAGGGTCAACCCACAAGACTAGTTGAATTCAGGAAAATCCAGACTTTTCAGATGCCATATCTTGTGCTTAAAGGAACTGAAAGAATAAAACCAAGCTATTACAGTATAACAGTATAAAGACACACATTTGTTGTTTCTGTTTTCAAAAAATATTGGGAGAACACATCTGATTCCACCTACTTGTGCTTTGACCAAATATGTACATGCACATGCATGAAGACATGTATGCACCTTGGATCCTGTTTTCAGTCACATGGTTATGACTTTCTGCTGTAGAAAATCATCTTTGTTGATAGGCCCTAGAAATAAATGAAGTTTTATGGTCCTGTGTTTAGCTTCAAGAGTTAGAAAGCGTATCGTGAATCAAACAAGGAGTTTGGTTACTGCATTTTTCACAAGCAGGCTGTTACTTCCATGTAATTTTGGTCCTTTTCAAGTTCTAGATAACCAGCTTCAAACTGGGATAAAAAAGAAAACTAATTTTTCATGCCTCTGAGGCTGGTGGCCTGTGATTTTTCACAGTATTTTCATACAATGTTTAATGTCCTGAAAAAAGGAAGATTAATACCATTCTTATTGCTATTTTCTTCATCTGATATTTTTATTTTTTGGCATTCATGCCATTGTTCCTTTCCTGTAGAGTGGAGATAATTAATTACACTGTTTCATTTTACTGGAGCATTGTGAAGATATATGCATGATACTTTGTAAAGATTAAGGTTAATGATGTATTACCTACTGACTCTTACATTGCACAGAGGGAGTGTTCAATTTGCTGGAAATGGTTATGATTTCAAAATTGTTTGTTCATTTTTGTCTTTAATAGCTGCAACATCTATGCCAATTCTCAATCCTAAGAATCCTTGGCACACAGCTCGAGTCTTCAGCAGGAAGGAAGTTACCATGAACACATTAGCAGCGAGCTGGCCAGGCATGGTCACCAGGCTGAGCATGGGCATATGGGCAATTTGCTCCAAAAAGAACTCCTCCTGTGCTCTGAGTAACTGATTCACGCATACCTCAGGGCTTATTGATAAAAACACTGTAGAAGGTTTCTAAGAAATTATATTTTACCTTTAGGGAGGAATCTGTGAAGTATGAATGAAGTGTGAAACCATGTAGTCAGTGGGGAAAAAAAAAAATCAAGTAACACCTACAAAGAAAGTGCTGAAACTGGTAGAGATGCTCTCTTGGTGGGATGGTCATGTATTGGCATGTTCACAACAAGGTCAAATGCAGAATGCAAAATAAAACATTATCTAATTTAGGCACTGCAATTAAAATTACTCTGCAAATTGCTAGGTTAAGAGTGCCTAAATGGTAAATTGTTGTTGTTCAGATGAAAGGATCAGCTGCCAAATAGGAGTAGATGCATTACTTCTGACTGAATGGTTGTGCCAGTTGGCTTTATAACTTCAGTGTTATTTTGACTGTTTTGTTTTTTCTGTAAATTGTAATCTTACTCTAAACAGATAGTGATTCTCATGGAATCTTCCACTATTCTTGCTTTGAAAGTAACTCCTGACCTTGTCAAAAAAAAAAACAAGGGGGAAAGATGTAACTCCAGTGTGATTTAAAAATACACAAAAGTAAAATGATGACAAAATAAATTAAATAATTAGAGTACAGATGTAAAAATGCTTTCATAGTTGAAAATAAAGTCCTCTAACAGATCATTGTAGTGGAGATTGTTACTGTTTTGAGATACTTTTGTATGATTAACCTGTGAATGTGAAAAGGAGGAGTTGAAAAACAATGCAGTGTTTCGAACAAAGGAAAGAAGGACTGCAGAATCAGTTTCTTTAAGGTGTTATTTAATTACATCTTTAGTTAATAGCCTGGATCTGAGGTTTTGATACAGACGGAAGGCTTTAAGGCAACCCATCACTTTTTGCTTTCCTTTGCTACATATACTTGTGATACGTGTTCTTTTTCTTAGCAGTAATTGGTGTATGGTGGTTCAAAATGCCCTCTTCTAGTACTCTGACTTTTTACCTCTTTGTGCAGAAGTAACAGTTGCTAGTTATACACTTCTGTGTTGAAAAGTAATTCCTGTGATACTGCAGTTTGATATTGCACTGGTTTTTATTATTGTTGCATATGCTGTTGAAGCTCATCTTAAAACTGTGCAAGAGTGTGGGGGTTTGTTTATCTATTCAGTAACTCTCCAAAACTGAAGTATTACTATATTTACCAGATTATCCTTGTGACAGAACAGCTTTCTTGTCCTTGTGACTTCTTACAGAAAATAAGACATGGCTCTTTAGCCCATGTTCTAGGACTCTTTCCTCAGAGACATGCTGGCACTCAGGCTAGCAAAGCCTCTTACTCGTCCTGACTCAGATTAACTCACTGTAGTTTCATAGCGCACGTGGTTTTCTAACGCTGCTGATCACAAATGGCAAGGAGCAGGTTGTTTTCTTGTTGTCTGAGTATGCCTCTTCATCTCTTCCTGTCAGTGGAGGTCCTCATGACAGATGTTTTGCTGGAAGAAGCAAAAGGAGAGTTTACTCAAATTCAACCTTGCTCAGAGTCTGTTGTTGGTAAAGAAGCAAACCCATTGAAGCTTTTGAAATTCAGTAGATTATTAGTATATTCTACATGTTTCTTCCACACATGGTGATCATTTGGAAGCTGAGGGTAGATAATGTGACAGCCATATACTGCATCAATATGCAAAAAAATATGTCTCCTACTTTGTTAAAAAACGGTGAAACTTTGGGATGAATATACATTCCAATGAGATAGTTCCAGTGACTTTGTTTTCCTGGCTCTTTGATTTCTTTTCCAAATGGTCTTAGGAGGTTCTTGAGTCTGGATTCAAGAGTGAGCCTTTACCTTGATTGCAAACAGCTGGTGATGAATGTTTCTACCAAGGCCAACCAGAAATTCCATGAGGGGGAGCTTGGACTAGGGACCTCCTGAGGTCCTTTCCAGCCTGAATTACCCTGTGATTCTGCAGGCAGGACTGAATCCAGGTAGAAGCCCATGTTTGTGAGAGCCAGCCACTAGAGGGAGACAAGATAGTACGGAATAAACAAATGTAATGTATAGATGTGAATTAGAAGTGTTTATGCTCTAATACTTTGTAAGTCTATGCAATTATATTATTTACAAAGCCCTGTGTATTTAAAGTAAAACAGAAGTAGGCACTTGGCATCTTCAGGTCAGTGCTTTTAAGCACATACAGCTATCCCCAGTGCAATTTATAATGCATGGATGATGTGGTGGTTCTTTAAAACAACCTCCACCTGCTCAAATCCTCAGGAATATTTTCTCTATCAGTCAGTTGGTTACGTTTGGTTTTGGTATTTTACTGTCTCATTTCTTAGAGATTTGAGGGTTGTTTTGCTCTTGGATTTATTTTTTTTCTTACTTGCCCTCTTTATATTGGGTGTTGCTGCCTGCTATTTTAGGAATGTTTTGATTCATAAATCAGAAAAGGATCTTTATTCTGTCCTATTTTTAATTATAATTCTCTAATTGAATGTTATCTGCTATTATTATTCTTGAGTTATTTAAACTGTACAAATCTGAAGGCTAGAGTGACATTTTGGACAGGAAGCCACAATATTTAACATCTAAGAGATAAAATTGAAATTCCTCTATATGGATTAAAATTTCATTTAAAAAAAATTGTACATCAGTAGTACTGTAATGTAAATAGGTGGCCAGGCTTGAATTCTCCTGAGATGTATAAAGGCCAAAATAGAACTTCAAGAAAATGTTGTTTCCTCTTCTAGGACATATAAAACAAAATTGTAATAGAAGTGCAGCATATATTAGCAGTAAGATCATACTTCCTGAATTCTGTAGCAGTGGAGGACTATGTCATGGTAACAAAATGTTGATATAGTAAAGAATAATGTTGTTGCTTTCCTTGGTTATCAGGGGTCTAGATATTCACATTATTGATTAAATTTTATTTTTGTGTTAAACTTCCTATAAAATCAAAAAGATTTGTTTACTTCCACCAATGACTGTAAAAATTAGCTTCAGTCGAACCACTTACTATCTGTATTTGTCTTGGACTATTTGGAATTTATGATTTCATACTCTAGTTGTAGTGAAATAGAACAAGTGAGTTTTAAAGATTTTGAGTGGATAATTTTTATCGTGTTTTGGCAAAATTACATTCCATTCATAAAATTGTTATATGTTGAATGGCTATACTTATGTAGTATAAAGAAAGTAAAAATACTATTGTGTTATGTTTCAAAATGTGTTTTATATTCTACAGAGTTAGCTCTTGAAATTTCTTTAATAGCAGGCTAAAAGTGATTTAATTGTCAGAAGAAACATGAAAATGAATTTTTCATTTGTACAACTCATTTTTATTCCCAAACTTACTGTTTAATTTACATTAAACCTTTTCTTTTAATGCAAGTTCAAAGAAAAATACACTAATGTGCAATTGTTAGGGGTGTTTCAAGACAGTAGGTGGTCCAAGGCCTACATCCTAGGCATGTGGGCTTGAATTAAAAAACGATATTTAATTTGAATTTTAACCCCAAAGGCTAAAGAAAAGAGCCAGGTAAAGAAAAGAAAGACAAGTCTGTGAAACCAGAGTATTTTGTGCACAACTGCAAAGTGACTCAACCAAGATGTTGAGTTAAATGTTGAGGTGGTTGTTAGGAGCTGAACAGCCTCTGAGGCAGTGATGCACTGAGCATGAAGTTAAAATGTTAGTCGTGTTAGTTTCCAGAAATCAGCTTAGTATCAGTGAGTCAAATGTCAGGAGATCTGCTCCTTTCTTACAACTTCCTTAGTGGGTTTCTTGCATACAAATGGAAGCCTGGAGGAGAGCAGGTGTGTTGTTCAAATGGGACATAACGGGTTTTGAAGGTGATATGCACATGAAGACAGATGGCTGCTGAGATCAATTAGCTGCCTTGATCTTGGCTGAAGAGAATAGTCTGGAGGCCCTTTTGTATTTTGATAAGCAGTATGCAGAAGAGGTGTTTTGAGTGGATTTGTTTTCTAGTAAAAATTTATACAACTAGGCGTGAGAATTAAAAGCATTAATTCAAGCTATACATGCATGGATTGCTGGTGTTACTTTTGAGTCGAGCTGAATTAGTAGTATATTTGTTGGTTGTATCTGGAAAAAGGTTTTATTTTCCTTTGGCTGTGGTAGTTTGCTAATAAGCAGTGACCAGCTAGATGTAAATAACTGAAAATCCTGAGAACTTATGTTGTGGGCAGCTATTTTTCTTCACCATTTGGTTCCATATGAATGGTTGGAGCTGAGCCTGACAACTAGGATTTTCTTGCAAAACCTCTGTGATCTGGCCATGGAGTTTAGAATCACAGAAACATAATATCCTCCTTTAGCTGAATGGAAATAAGCTTCAGTGACCATTAAAATTAGGTTGTTTTTGGCTTTATGGCTATCACAGTATGTGTGCTAAGTCTGTGCAAGATTCTTGCTGTCATACATTGTTATTTAAAGTTGTGTTTTATAGCTGGGAATTTGTCCTTTGTGTCCTTCATGTCCTATGTGTCCTGTGTACATGTGCTTATGCTTGCTAGCATTCTATTCCCTTCTCTTGTGGAGTGCTTCAGAATTTTGAAAGGTCATCTGAGTTCTGTTGGTGTATTACTGACACACTGCTCTGCATGGTTTGGTTTTGTCAATTTGTTTTGTGTGCCTATTGACTACAGCAGCAGGAAGGAGATCTGTAATGGATTCTGGAAGTGAGAGGACTGAGAAAGCACGCTCACAGGACTTGCATTTGATTGTATTCCAAGAAGGAGGGTACTTAGGGGCATGGATTTGGCAGTGTTAGATTTATGGTTGGACTCAATCTTAAAAGGTCTTTTCTAACATAAGTGATTCTATGTTTCTGTAATCATACTCGAATAACTTCTTGCAGAATCCTGTTAAATTCTGCCAAATCATAGGAAAGAACTGGGATAAGATTCCTTACTTGCTGTATCAAAAGTAGAGATGATTAGCAATGCCTGTAAAGATGTAAGTGTGGCTAGAGGGAAGTCCCTATAAGCATTGTCAGTGTTACTTGTGTTTAGTCTTGTGTACACAGTGATTCTGGGAAGACTGCAGAAAATTAGCTCATCTAATCAGAGCTAGAGATAGCTGTGTGCTTCCTGTTTAATTAAGCATCGTGAGATCAAATCAAAATAGTTTAAAGTTGTTTGCATCAGATAATGATTTTTATTAGGACTTAGATATAAATAATAGTATGAAATTGCTGTCATTAAAAGAACATGCCATGTTGCATTTGCGGATGTTGCTGCCTGATATGATTAATAGTGCGAGTTTTACAAAGCACTTGATACCATTTCTGCTTTCCTGATGGATAAAAAATTCTGACTTTGCTGCAAAGAGATTTACCAGTAATGTCCATATTGTTCACAATCCTCACACAAATATGTGCTAGTTTGTAGGTATTGCTGCTCTAACCTCTTCCCTAAACAAAAAAATACAGACTTGTTCTGTGGCTGTTTCTCATATAGTTTGTTTTACTTTTTGTTCCAAATTAAATAAACAAAACAGATCGTAATTCCAGTTGACACATAAGAAGTCAGGTGGTGAAAAATCAGATGTGAATATAAGATTAGATGTTCCACTTATTTCAGGAAAGTAAGATGAAAGTAATTTTCTTTTCACCATTTCTGCCCATGTGCTGTGTAGGTAACCATCACTGAAAAGGTACTGTTAACTTACGGCTTTATGTAAACAGAAATATAAAAATAAACATGCAGACCCCTTCCAATGGTAGATGCTGCACCAGTTGCTTTTGGCAGGGGAATAATCTGTAACTTCACTTGGTACTATTTTCCTTCAGTTTGTATTATAATTTGTTTTCTGACTGACACGTTGGAAGTTATGAACACTAGAAGGAATAAAAACAAAGCAAACCCTTACTTTTTTACCTTTTACTTGTAAGAATTTATTTTACTTTAAACAATATTGCCTGACCTTTTAAACCCAAGGTGCTTACGTGTTTGTCAGTGAAGTTAAGGATGTTAAGAAGGAAATGTCTTTGGGACATAATTATGTTTTAATCATGCCCTGTAGCTAATGTAGATGCATATTAAACTCAACCATGTTTCTGTGTATTTCCCTCTGAAACTTCCTTTTCTCAAGCCTTAACTTAAAAATCAGCATATCAGTGTCTCTTACTGAGCTTAGGAATACTGACAAAAATCTGTTTCATTTTCATTTTATAACTTTTTTTCATAAGACAGTATTTTTGTTACAGAAACTTCTAATTAAAATAACCACTTGTTTTTGTGTAATAGATTCAAAGTCTTTAAGCAGTATTTCTTAAATGAAATGGACCTGGTTTAACCCATTATTTTTCGCCATATTTTTGTTTCATGGGCCCCAACTGAAGATGAGGTACTAGAAAACATTGAAGGGTATTAGACTGTAGTATACATGAAGGCTATAGTGTGCACATAAATATTTGAGGAATCACAGTAATAAGTGATGGTAAAAATGTGTGCTCTTTCACTCCAAACTCAATCCCTTTTTCAGTTTTCCCAGTTATTCTAGTTAAAACTGGAACTCTGCAGTGTTTGTTGTGATGCCCAAGTTATGGTGGTATTTGGCTATGATTATGCACTTTGAAGTGCTTTAATTTGTTCAGCATTTTTTTAGCCTGTTAAAAATGTATGATTTTCAGTTTTCATCTTCTGAATTACATTAAAAGGGAAAATTTTGGGCCATCTTTCAGCCTGTAACATGTCTTAGGGATAGAGAAGAGCTCCTCTTCCAGGACATTAACAGTGATGGCATAGTTTTAGTGATGTTTAACTGTGCTAGCTACCATAAAAGAAATAGGATCACTTTTTGTAGTTGTTACATATTAGACACAGAAATCTGTATTTAATAATCTAATATATGAGCTGGTTGTGATATGGTTCTTGCAGTGAAGAGAGTGAAAGCAATAATTATCTTTCCTGTACTAAAACTAATTTAGATCAGAATCTGCTCTCTTATGGCTTGTTTTATTCTCAGCAACACACATAGCTGTAGATATTCCATGATGTAGTGTCTTTTTAGAACTGCATGTATAAAAATGAATGTTGAAGCCAGACCTTTAATTTTCTAAGATTCTTTTTGTAGTTTTGAACCACTTGTCAGTCTTGCACTTCGTTATCAGTGTAGATGGACTGTACTTGTCAGAAGAGGTTTCTGTTTTATTGGCCCTCTCAGCAGCAGCAAGAAACTCATTCCATGACATTTTAAGAAAAGTAATAGATGGATTTGCCTATCTGGCTGATAAATTTCTAAGTTTAGGGGTTGTGAAGTATCTGAGTGTCACTAAATATAGAGCTTTTAGCAGACTCTTTTGAATACCTTCACATACAGCTCCCTCTAACCATCTGCTGAAAAATACCCACTACACGTTGCTGCACACACCACTGGTAATGTATTTAAGCTCTTTGGCTATTTACCCCAGGTTCTGAGATGGGTTTGCAGTTTTTGAGTTGCAAATCTTTTCATCCATATCTTTTTATTACCTTCCAGGACAAGCTGAATGACGCAGCAGGTCTCTTCCAGTTGTGTTCCTGTGCTTTTTGAACAGAAAAGTTTTGATAGAAATTTTTTTAACCCTGGTACTCTTAGTTGAAATAATACTTTAAAATTATTTTATCAAACATTCAGGTATCCTGTAATTGTATAAACTGCTTTCAAAAACAAGCCCCAGAATTCTGAATACTTTTGTTTGATGATGTCCATGTAGTTGGTGTAACATCATATACCTGTCATATTCAGTCTATATTCAGCCAGTAAATCATGGCTGTATTTCATATTCAGTCACCCAGAAAAGCAGCATGTTGTATCAAATGTGAACTCTGCTGATACATCACAATAGACACGATGTAAATACTTTTGCTATCAGAATTGTACTTTTGCTTTCAGAATTGATTTAACATTCTGCCTCATGTCTTTGAGATCTGTTGAATCTCATGAATAAAGACAGAACAGCTCTTCATACATTGTTTGTTTTATGTGCAATTTATGGTTTGGAAATTTAATATATTGATTTAGGAAAATGAAATGACTATGATAGGGCTTAAGTATTTCAACATTATAGATGTTACTACTTCTTGAAAGAAGGTTGGATTCTGATTTTGTATGAAATGTACAATGCTATTTAGCTGTGAAACTGAATTCCACATAATGTGGTGTGTGCTAAGCTTTTACTGTTCCCTGCATCCCATCTTATGTCCAGTCACAAAGGAGAAAAACAAAATGTCCCTCTAATATGGTTTATTTGTGGGTTTTTTGGGGATTTGGATTTTTTTGTTAGTTTGTTTTCTGTTTCCCTGTTTTTCTTTTGGTCACCTGCTGTACATGTGGGAGTGGAAGCATGTGGCCTTTACGGCAAGTTTTGCTGTTTAAATTGCAATTTATTTTCTTTTTCTATTTCATCTACTTAATGGAATTGAATTTGGGGCATGAGAATTGGGGCAATACTAGTGAATTCTAATGAACTTTTTTTAAAAAAACCAATTACAGTAGTTGGGCTCCTTCTTGTACTTTTTTACAACAGTTATTTCCCTGTTTTTAGAAGTTTACAGCAGGCATTAAAAATGAGATGTGTGTTACTTCTTCTGAGACAGTTCAGAGCAGTCTGGTAGTAGAGCTTCTTTATTCTTCTGTTCCCATTTTCCCTGCAGTCAAGTCATCTTTTACTAAGAAAAAAAAAGATAGGAAAATAGTCTTGTGTATTTTTGAAACAAGCTTTCTTTTGTTGAGTGCAGAAAAGCTCTTGTCATAATTGCAGTCTAGAGTTGAAATATGTCTTGATTATTGTGAACTTTGCATAAGACAGAATGTAAATTGTTCTTTATATGTAAGCAGTTCTCTTTATTATGATAGTAAAGGCTGATACCTGGTTTTCTGCACTTCTGTTTGATCATTATCTTAAAATGGGATTTTGTCTTTTATTGTCCTGTTAATAAATAAAAAATCTGGTTTTATAGCACAACTTTTAGAGAGAATACCAGTGATCTTGAGCCAAACTATGCTGTTAGGAGAGCTGCAATATCTAGTTAGTACTCCGTGTTCAAAAGGGTTGACAAACATCAACTATCCATGTACTGTTTTGTGTTTTATTGCCTTGCTTTTGTCATTCTTTTATGACTGCCTCAAAAAAATTAAGTGTATATGTTTCTAGAGTAGACATAAGGAATACTTATCAGCCTGAGGAACTTTATTCATTGCTCTGTCTCCTTGTAATTTTATTTTAAGAATTATTTGATTTTTTTTTCCAATGATCAATAATCTAGAAAATAAATCAATTTGTTTTAATCTGCACTTATACTGAGGATTTGCTGACATCCTGAAACATGTGATTGGGACTTAATATACTTTTGTTCTGTCACTGATCCTTGTCTAGGAGGACAAGGTTTAACCATATCTCAGTAAAAGGCAGGGTTTTTTTCCACAGTTGTATCAAATTTTGATAACTTTGTCACATTGGTTGAAAGGATGTTTTTCAGTCTAAGTCACTGAATCTCTTTGAGTGATGCTGCCACGTTTAAAAATCTGAGGCTTAGGGTAAAATTCAAATAAAACTATAGAACATCATATGAGAGCATTCTTGTTTAGGGAATTGATAGAGCTTGAATAAACAGTAGGAAATTAGTTTTTGGACTTCAGGTCCCTGGCCAGTCTTCATCCATCTTCTCTGTGAATCTGTAATACACGGTGCTGTGGTATACATAAAAGTAGGGATTTCTCTCAGTTTTGATACAGACATACTGAATTTCTTTTCTCCTTGATATACATTCTCTTTACACTAGGATTATAAGCTGCCATTATGACCAATAGAAATCTAGCCTTTATAGTCAATACAGTCTAGAGAACAATTTATTTAATGAGCCTCCAGGGCGAATGGAATTGCTCCCCAGGTTCCTCTGATTGCATTGACCACCATTGATAATAATGGCAGATGTCTGGATTTAGATGTCTGGAGTGGAGTCTTATTTCTGCAGATGCAGTTAGTTACTATTCTACTTCTGTCTAACTTTCATAGTCATCAAAATAAAAATAGAGAGAGGACCCCTGTCCCCCCCCACCCCCGAAATCACTATCCTCCCCCCCAAACAAGCACTAACTGTCCCATCAGTTCTTCCTCCCAGCTTCTGGTGCACCTTCTCACTGGCAGAGCATGGGAAACTGAGAATTCCTTGACTCAGAGTAAGCACTGATTATAAACAACCAAAACATCAGTGCGTTAACAGCATCATTCTCATACTAAATCCAAAACACAGCACCGTACCAGCTACTCGGAAGAAAATTAACTTTATCCCAACTGAAACCATCAGAATAATTTAGATACAGAAAGAAATATTGCAGTGTTTTGAAGTAGTAAATAAAATCTTTTGTAGGTGACCAAGCATGTGCCTAAGAAAAATCAAGTTGTTACAGAGAAGCTTTAAGATGTGTTGTGCTGCTAATTTGATGTAATGTCTTGAGGTAGAAGACTGTGATTTATGTTTCACTTTTCCTGGTTCAAAGTCTTGGTGCATGTAAATGTGTGAAGAAATCGTGTACATAAATTGTATATTTAACTAAATTATACTAAGGCAAGCTTAGACTGCTGTAAATAAAAACCTATGGTATCAGATTTTTGCTAGTTCATCAGCCACACACTTTATGCTCATATGGGTAGTATACAAGGTGTTTGACTGATACAAAAAAATTCTGATTTTCTCATAGCAGATGAAACCATCTCCAGGGCTAAGTGGTTCTTGCCTCATGTAGTTTGGAAATCCTGGAACTGCAGGGGAAAAGGTTTTTTATACTGCTGTGAATTGGTCTGTGCTGACTGCTACACAATGTAGTAGTTTTCCAGCTCGGTTTTAGGTGATGTCTGTGATCTGTACCTTTGAGGTAGAAATTGGGCGACAGGATGGTAATTCTGGACAAATTTTTGTTGTTGGCAGATAGAGAAGCATGTACTTGTGCTCCTAAATACAACTGTGCTTTCAAAAAGATAATCTTAAGTTGAGGTTATTTTAAGAATGAGCTTAAAGAAAGAAAAGTTGCTTGGATAAAGATATGCCAACTAAGCAGTGTCAACAGTAATGATTTGAGTGACTGCCTAGGAAATGGATGAAAAAGAGAACCAATTATTTCAGCAGATACACGACTGCGTGTGATAAATTTATGAATTTGAAGCTGTTATCTATACAGGCTCAACAATTTTAGGCAGGAAATTACCCAATGACTGTTTAAAAAAAAGAGGTGTTAAGCCATTACTTCTTTGAATTTTGCAGACTTGGAAATAATCAGGTGGTCAGCCAAGAAGCCAGACAAAGTTAGTGTGCCATTTTGCTTAGTTTATAGACTTTAAAAAATAAATTTTCCAGTACTGTCAGGAACAGATGCATAAAATCTTACATGAATATATAAAAGTAGTTTTAACTGAAACATTAAAGTTTTGTGGAAGGGTGGACCTGAGCATATAGGGCTTGCTAGACCTGTCAGCAAATTATTTTCCATCCTAATATGCATGCTGAATATCAGATTTGATATTTCAAATCTAGTTCTATTTACAGATACTAATTGCAAATATGGCAAGTGATACAAGGAAGGTAACTGTCAGTGATGACATGGTGCCCATTCTTCAGTGGCTGGAGTGCCTGGGGAATGTCATTTCTTGTAGTTCTCTTTTGAAAGTATTTTCTGTTATATCAAACTGATAATTATGGGGCAGACATGATCCATGCTTTCCTGCTTTGTCCACTGAAAACTTTCCTTCAAAAGAGAACATACACCTGCCAAATGGTCCCTTTGAGGTACATCCTCATTCCATATCTGAAGATCTTGTATGCATTTATATGAGCAGAACTTGTTGAAAATAGGTTTTCCTGAAGTTCCTATGTGGAACATGGTAATCTGGTATTAGGCTATACCAGTTGCAAATTTATAGCTTTTAGATAGCTGTATCTGTATCTATCCCTTTTTATTTATACTATAATTTATAACTTGTATATCTTCTAGGGAGGGTAGGTAGTACAGTATGTGTGTCTTAACTAACGTTTATTAGGCAAATTAATCTGTGTTACCCTGATACTCATGTGAATGTACCACATAAAAGCAAAATGTAAGTTCCTTGCTACAGTACACTTATCTATACCAAGTGAACTGTCTCCCAAGCCTCCTTGATTCTGGCTTTGGGCTACAGGTTTTCTCCTACTTGTCAGTACTAAGAGCTTTGTTTCTTATAGGGAGAAGTTGTCTAAGACAGCCTCAGCGTCACCAGGATACCCAGTATAATCTTTAGTATATTCAGTATCATACAGTGGACGTGTCAGTTCATTACAGCAAACACTGGTGCATAAAACCTCAAAATTACCCACCTGTCTGGTCTGAAGTGCTCTGCTGATGATGTCAGGTGCATCCTACAGCCATGCCTAAAGGCAGGAGAAGTCCTTAAAAAACTTTGTCTTCAGTGGTCAGGTTAAAGCTTGGAGAGTTGACTTGCAGGTTTTTGAAACAAAAATTCGCACTGCTGCTAATGCCTAGACTTGCACGTTCCAAGATTCAAGTGACAATTTTTGGTGAGGCTGCCTTTGCCTCAGCTTCTTGGCTTCAGTGTGAATCAGTTCATTGCTTAAATGAGACATATTTCTTAATCTTCTTCTCCCTTGCCAAAGCCATGGCCCATTCACCTCACACATAAATTATAAATGTGTTGCAGATTTTACAAAGCTCAGAGAGTTAAGTAGAGGCAAAGTAAGTGAGATAGTCCTGATGTGGGCTTACAGTTAAAAAGTTGCAGAGAATCCTTGCTGTTGAGTGTGACCAGCAGTAGGTCATCCCAATAATGTAACGATCTTGCTTCAGTATTACTGTTTCATAGTAACCTTGGCAGTTTCTGTTGATATTTAGCAGAGACTGTGGTGGGATGTGTAGAACATACCCAGCTCTTTGATGAGTCGTTTTTTGGTTTTGTATTCTTTGGTTTCATCTGAGTGGAAACTGTCACTCAGAGTACAAGGGAAATGTACTTGCTCCTGCAGCATCATTACTGTTTAGCAAGTTCGTATCTGGGTTCAGTAAGACCCTCAAAAGTTCTTATAAAAATCACCAAAATTTTTTGGTGGTTTTTCAAATCACTTAATTTGTGTCTGACCTTTTACAGGTTGTTGCCATAATGCCCTTTTAGTAGATTGCAGTTAGAATAGATGGTAATAGTAGTGTTACAGGTTTTTAAGCTGTTTCTCTAAAATAGTTTAAAACCAAGCAATTTATAAGTAGTTAGAATGACCCTGGAAACACCTATATGCATGATATGTGCTGTGTATAACTTATTTTTTTCGAGGAACTTAAATTGAACCTCTTCAGTTTGGGGTGTTAGAATAAACAGGAAGGAACAGATCCCTCTGCCTTCTTGTTTCTGCAGATTTCAAACATGTCTAATTTTACCTTGGTGCTTTTTCTAGCAAAAGGGGTTGCTCCTTGTGTTTTTTTTCCTTTATGCACATCCTAGAGTAATGATATTAGGAAAGAATGAGGCTGACCATGGAGTTCATTCCCCACTGTACAAAGAAGGTTGTTCTGCAGGATGTGTTTTCTGTAATGAAATGCCACAATTTGTGGTTTCTTCCTGCTGAGGATGACCACACAGCCTGTCAGATATTGGCTCTGCTAAAATCCTGTTTCCTTGATCAATGATAAGAAAAGCTGAATCACAAGGATGAGAGAGCTCTCAGTGAAGCATGTAACTGCACATGTGCCAACTTGCACTACGTAGCTGTGTTTTTCTCTGCCATCTGCCACTGCAGAAACTCTTGGGAACCAAACAGAATTACAAGAAAGCAATGAGAAAAAATCCAACCTGTCCCAAGGCCGTGTTGTGTTATTATGTAGTTGTTGTTTCTATTTACTGCAAGAGCTGCTTCTCAGCATAAAGTACTGAGTTAAGTACTAAAAGTAATTTCTGTGGGCATTAAGGCAAGTGATGTGAAAAGTACAGCTCAAGATTTTAGTATACGTAACTGTTAAAGAGGGGTGTTAATTTTCTAGGAAACTAAGCAGTACTTCCTGAAGCGATCACGATTTGCTTTACCCTTGGAAAAAAAAAAATTAGTCTAACTTAATTGCTTTCTCAAATATCCTTTGTTAAGAAGATGAAATGTGCTTTAATTCATCTTTTGAAAAGGAGGAAAGATTCCACAGCTTCTGGGTAGAAGAATAGGTGGCTACAGGATCACAGATTCCATCTTCAGTTTAACAGGTTCGTGCAGAGATTGGAAATTAAAATGCACACATCTTTGTATTTGATCTTTGCTGTTTTTCAGGAGTAACCAGACCATTTGCAGCTCCAACAGGGGCAGCAGCAGGACTTGGCCAGCAGCTGCTGGGGCCCTGCCAATGGGTGGGGAGCTGTTCCCTGACCCTTCCGAGTGTGTACGCATACCTAGAGAATTCTTTCTAAGGATGAGTTGGTGAGCCCAACTCTGTTGCTAGAAAAAGTAGTGTTCATTTGCTATTCAACCAACCAGTTCTTTTATCTCCGGAGCAGAAAGATTGACTAGATAGGAAGGAATATTCCCACCTGCTTGATCCTGCCTGTGACTATGCTGGAAAACAAAATGCATTTTTCTCCCTTTTCTTCCCCTTTCTGCTTTTTAAAAAGTCTTTTAAAGTAAAGTCACTTTGTCAAATGCACAGTATGGATTAATTAGTCAATGTTTGTTCAGAGCTTTGGATGTCTTAAGCCTTATTAGGAATAAGTGCTGAATTTTAGTCTTCTTCATGCATTGACTTGATTATGAGCAGCATCTTGATGGAGAAGTTTTTTTTTACTGTTTGAGTCAGGTGCAATTTAGGATTTTATTCTCAAAGTTTGTGTATATTTTTATACACATTTATCATGTATATTTGCATATTATGTTACAGAGTTTCAAGTAACTACGTTTTCAAAAACATTGAAGTGTTTTATATGAAGAAAAATACATTTATGTTTCTATTTTGTTTTTGTCATCTTTAGGCCAGTCAAGAGATTTCGTAGGTGTATGAATAATCTGAAGTACTGTTTGGACATCCACAGGCCAAATAGGGAACCACTTTTATCAGTAGAAATGAGAATATCCTTGCAGTAGTAGTGTTAGCAGTTGTATGTTTGAATGATTTTTCTCAATATATTACATTGTCTTCGATCAGTAAAATACCAGTGTCAGAGTGAAAAAATAATTTAAAGTGGTTTTTGAGAAGAAAACTTAAATTCTTATGGGAATTGTCTATATTTAGATGCAGAATTTAAGATTAATGCTATAATTTTGAATTGAGCAAGAGCAGAGTTTTTCCTTTTATGTACTGCCATACCTCTTTTTTGAGGCAAAGAGAGACTGAAGAGGTGTAATTCTAAATATGATGCTTCATTATTTTATCATATTTGTGGGTTTTAGAACTGGAAGTATGGTATTTGAACAAATGTTCCTTGATGTCTTACAGTAGCTAATGCAATTTAATGGAATCTGTATATTAAGTAATCTTATTCTACTATGGGTCACCTCTTACCATGTAAAAAAATGATGTGAAGTCATGTAATTGAATGGTCTCTGTAGGACTTATCTAAAATGGTATATTGATAGCTTTGAGCTCAGCTGTCAAGATAAATGGTTGATTACATCTATATTACTTTAGAAGATTTCATTTCATTGGAGGAGTTGATAGTCTATTGGTAGACAAAAGAGAAAATCTTTTTTATACAAGCAAAGTATACTTAATTTTAGAATCTGAAGAATTGAACTTCAGTGCTGAAGTAAAGTATAGGTGTAGCATTACACCTTGGGAGAATAAGAATGTGAACCTGAGTAAAATATTTCTATTTTTTTTTTTTTTCCCTGATCAGGCAATCAATATATGGACATTTGTGAAAGATTTTAAATTACCATGTTTTCTCCATTAAATAATATTGTGGGGTTCAAAATTTTCCCCTTTATATCATCTTATCTTTAAAGCCATTACAGAATCAGCTGAAAAGACCTTAAATCAATGCAGTTACTCACTTCTCCTGTAATGTGTCTGTAAAATACGTATATGTACAAATTCAAGTTCACGTAATATAAACCCCAAAGCTAGCAGCAAGCAAATAGGCTTTCATTTTCCTCAGTTTGACTGTGTTTGGAAAATTTATTTTGCTATTCAGCATTTCTATTTGCAGAGCAGATAGAATTACTGACCCAGTATGTATGAATCTATTCTTCTGGTTTTATTCAGTTTGACAAGGGATATGCTTACAGCATTCGCCACAACTATGGGAAAGAAGGAAAGAGGACTGATTATACCCCATACAGCTGCATGAAGATTATCATGTGCAATCCACCAAGTCAAGGGGATTATCATGGTGAGTTCCTTAAGGGGAAAAACCCCAAGTGTTGACAAACAGCAGAATCCTTTGGCTAGAGAAGTTATTCCCTCCTGTAGTCTCTTAAATTATGTATTTAATTTCCAGACCACAGTGGTGTTGAACTGTTCTCTTTAGATCAGAATTGATAGCTGCTGTTTTTATATACATTGTGTCGTGCAGTTCAGGGAGACTTTAAATGTGCAGATGCTGTAAGAAATGACCAGTTAGAGGTGTTCTGAAATATGAATCAATTGTACAGGAAGTCTGAAATTTGCTAGGGTATTTTAAAAGCTCCTAGAGCTGTATGACTAAACATGGGAAACCTGTGCTGGCTTCACTGTTGTGCTAGTACTAAGTCATTCATTCAGTTCTGTCTCATAAGTCACTCTGGGACAAAAAACTTCCGCCGTTACTTAGGTGGTGGAACTTTCCAAGGTACTTATAAAGTGATATTTTTACAATGGACTATGCTTTTAAAGACCAGTTGTCTCTCATTACTTTTATTTTCTTGAGTTTTTTCCACAGCTATTAAATGTACCAATGTTAGTGAGGAACTAACTTAAACCATTTTCCTGTCAGTGAATGAGAATTATGGCCTGTTTATGGTGGGATATTTTATGTGACTCTTGAGCCTGTGGTGCCCTGATAACTCTGCAGTAGAGTAATTATTTAAAGAAAAAAAAGTAAGCAATTGTACACATGGGTAATTAACTTTCCTATTAATAAGCTGTTAGACAATTAGGAACAGCTTAGCTGGTCTCTTGAGTGCCTTACTGCACTAACTCCTGAGTAAACAGCCTTGTTTGTGAGCTTGCTTATTTTTTACTGTCAGGGTGCCCATTCCGCCACAGTGATCCCGAGCTACTGAAGCAAAAGCTGCAGTCATACAAGATCCCTCCCAGTGGAATAACTCAGGTAAGGCATATTTTGCTTGACACTTTCATTAATAAGGCACTGCTTTTCAATTTTACTTTCTCTTCATGTTGGAATACCATATGCAGTTTGTCAGTGTGTAATGTGAAATATTTCTTCCTATAAAAGGTTTATACCAGAATTTTGGCTTTCTGGCTGCAGTGCTCCCACTGATGTGATGATTATCGTCACCACCTTTTATTGTTTAATCTTATGAGTAGGTTTATTACTACAGTGGATACAATGCAGAATTTTTTTATATGTTGTTTTACTGCACTGTGATTAGAAAAGAAGTTTAAATGAATCTGACAGTGTTTTAGTGAATTTATTTTATTCTTGCAGTGACTTGTGGATGACTACTGTGTAGTCAATACACAAATGTAATTCTTTTCTGTAATAAACTTCTAAAACCCGTACATTCCCCATTATCTGTTGTGCTAACTTCCTCTGAACAACAAAAGCACATAAAACACCTAATGAAATTAAGCAGAAATTTTTATCAGCTTTTACAAAATGTAAACTTATATTGAAAATCTGTCTTATATGGCAAAAACAATGTAGGAATTGGAACTTTGAGATGTGTCCTGAAGAACTGTTACTCCCACTTCTTGCTATAGCAAGAAGTTAAGGCAGTGAGAGGTTGTCATCATTTTCATGAAAGAAAGATGTACTGGTGATATTTAAGCTGCAACCAATGAGTTCTGTGTATTAACTGCCTGGAACCTGCTTTGGGTCCATAGGAAAAACCTGCTTTAAGCTGTTGCCTTTACTTCGTATGGAATGGCACCACTGCTTGGCAGGCATCAACAAACTATTGTGCTAGATAGAAAAGAATGGGAAAGTTCCACTTAAAGCAGTCTCCCTTGGAAGGATTAATTAAGATACAAATTAAAAGAGAATAGTTTTAAAGAGTTTATTGTTCACTCATAATAATTCTTGACAAATTCTTGAAATACCCATATTTTTTCCTAGGAATGTTTTTTTCTTTTTCTTTTTTCCCCTATTTTCTCCTCTCTCTAATATCAATAAGCATCTATATATCTGACAGGCCCTAGAGATACTATCCTTTGGCTTTTTTTCCTTATGTATGCATCAAGAATTAATGCTGGTCTGGGATTTTTATCCTGCTAATCATTGGAAATATTGGTGAGGATTTACTGGCTTAGACGCCTTGCTATATGTGTGGGTAGGATTTAGTAGAGGTTATTTCTTCAGCGAATTTGCACACTGAGGCAGTGTCTTTATATTTGATGTAGTTCCTTATTTAATGTGCATTGTGATTTTATTTTTGTGTGTGTATGTGCTTAGGATTTTTTGTTTGTTTTTCTTTTGCAAATTAGAGTTTGGATTCACTAGGAGTCTTATATTTTCTTATCAAAAGTGAATAAGAAGAACTGTCTCCATAAACATATTCTTTGTTCAGAAATGGACGTTGTCCTGTCCATGACTTTTGTGGTGTTTAAGTGTGATTAGGATAAAGGGCTCTTCAGTGTCCACTCCTAGTGTTAAACCAAAAAACGCATGAAACAATACACCCTCCATGCAAACCTAATAAAAATTAAATAAAATGATGGCTGTACCTGGGTTCTCAGAAATTAATCAGACAGTCCTTGAAATAGCCAGTAGGAGAAGAGGAATAAAATTAGTTCCCATCTGTCTCCAAGTTGTCATTATCGCTACCCCTCCTTGTTGCTCTGTTTGCATGGTGCAGTAATGTTTGTGTGACTAATAATAGTTCAGAATCCTTCAGTCCAGACCATGGCTTTTAGGAGTCTTCTCTGATGCTGGTGACAGTTGCTGAGTATCAGAAATGTTTTTTTTCCTTTAGCTCTGTGAATTGATATTAGAGGTGGATGGTTTACTAATCTTTCAGTGCTTTCATGTAACTACATTTCCAGTAGCTTGGTCTCAAGATTGACATTCACTCAAACCATACCCTTTGACTCTCAGACTTTCTGTTAACTCCAGGTCCAACAAGAGCTCCCTTACCAACTGGCAGATACCTATTTTTAATGAATGGTTTCAGAGCTTGACCTTTCAGCTATGTATTTTAATAAATGGTATGTTTTTTCTGGGGCTCAGGACCTCTTATGCTTGTTACTTGCTCTGTTCCAAAATCTTCAGGATGATGCATAAGTTTTGCATAATAGAAACATCTATTTGGAACTTAGCTATGCAGTTATGAATTGGTCCCCCACTAGGATTTTCATCTTTTGGTTTAGAATACTCACATGTCTTCCCTCCAAGCCCATAACTAAGCTGCTTCCTTGTCTTTGAAGCTTGTTCCTCATGGCTATTATATGAGCCACAGTGTGGGCTAGTGTCCAGCCCTAAGGCTGTGGTTTTACCCAAGATGCTCGGTTGTCTAGTGTTGTTCTCAGCCTTCTGTTTCCAGGGCTGTCCATACTCTTGACCTGCACCCTTTCCTTTAAGGTTCATAAGAGTTCCTGAGTTTTTCCAGTACAGATAAAGCATTTGACTGGGGTGTGGTAAGAACAAACCCCATCCTTCAGGGCTTTTTGCAGGACTGGGGATGAAAAGGGAAAGCTGGACCTTGTGATGATGGTACAGAGCAAATACTGCCAGACCTCACGTGACTTCAGTAGCCAGTCTGAGCATTAGACTGCTTCATTGCATTCATTTTGTAGTACTGTCAGTAATGAAAAAAGTGATCAAAGCATTTGAATATGTGAATCTGCTTGCTATGAAGTATCTGAATCCAACCCGTTGTTCCAGTCTAGATTTCTGAGGCTGTATCTTGTCTAGAATTGTATCTGCTGAAGTAATTGTCTCAAAGAAATGCAGCAGATGACTTACAGGTCTTGCCTAGTTATCATAGTGCTTAAAGCAGAGAACTAATCCTGATGTTTATTCCAAGAACTGAATTATTTAACTTGTAATTATTTCACATTTTCCTTAGGCTAGTCTATATCTTTATTTGTGATAGTAGCTTTTTGTGTTTGTTTTAAAGACGCTTCTTGGAGAAAGAAGCATTAGCTGAGCATCTGATGTGTGAATGTGTAAGTGCATAGCCTTTGAATTTATAGTATATAAGTTTTTATTTCTCTCTCTAGTATGCTGCTAATTAGGTAAAATCTTAATGAAATCAGGTTTGATAATAGCTAATCAATTTGAAGAATATAAAGATTAAAGTAGATGTTAAGATATGATTTTGCATAAGAGACATTGAACAAGTGCATGTAGTGACAGGACAAGGGGGAATGACTTCAAACTGAAAGAGAGGAGGTTTAGATGAGATATAAAGAAGAAATTCTTTACTGTGAGGGTGGTGAGGCACTGGAACAGGTTGTCCTGAGAAATTGTATATGTCCCATCCCTGGAAGTGTTCAAGGCCTGGTTGGATGGGGCATTGAGCAATCTGGTCTAGTGAGAGGTGTCTCCATCCATGGCATGTGGGTTGGAACTGGATGATCTTTAAGGTCCCTTCCTACTCAAACCATTCTGTGATTCTGTGATAAATACATCTGTTGTAGTGTTGTACTAAATGCACTGTAATGTATTGCCTGCACATCTCACATATAGGGAGATAGAAATGATAGGCTTTGAATTAGTTATTTCAAAATATCTATTATTTGTTTCAGAAAGTTTTCTTGGAGAAATTACTTTTTCCCACATCATGTCAATCACAATAGCAAAAGCAAAAAGTGGTAAAAATTTCTAGTTCTACAAACAGGAGAAACAGAGAGTCTAGATTAATTCTTTTTGCTTTTCTATTAGGAGTAAAAGCATTTCTTTAGGGAAAAATGCTTATTTAGATGAACAGCAGATAACTTCAGAAGAAGGTTTGTTCTTTCTAGTAGAATTTTTCTCTTAATTTAAAAATATTTTTCTTTTCCTATAACTGGGTTAAAGGTTTTGAATAAGTCACTCACTGAACTTCTTCAACAGATTTAGTGTTTTGGGGGGTTGGAGATTCTTCACAGAGGGGGAAATAAATAAGCCAGTCTGTGCTGAGGCCTCTGATATGGCTGTATGTTTATATGAATGAAAAAAAATCCCATCAAAACACTGAACAAAAAACTGCCAGACCTGCAAAAAAATCCACCCCAAGATGACCACAGTGAAAAAAACCCTCACACTCTCCCTGTTGATCTAATATTTTAAAAGTTTTAGGTTATTGCTGTCTGTAAAAATATTTTCCCTTGCAGCTAAAGAAACTTTCCAGAGAAAGTTAGAAATTAGGCATACATAACTGAGTCTATAGTAGAAAGATTTTCATGGTAAGTTAATTCCACAATGTGAAAAACCCAAACCCAAACTGATTCTGAGTAAGTTAAAAATAACAGTGGATAATTATAGAGCCCCAACTATCCTGCTATGCAACATCTTTACTTTGAGTGCTGAGGATCTATAAAAGCAGGTGGCTGCATACAGCTGCCAAACATCATCTCAGCCTCATTAGCAGTCAGTAGAGCAGCATCAGAAAAGCAAGTTGCAGATGGCAGTGAAGAAAAAGGCACATAAGGACTAACAGGAAAAGTCCTTGAGTATGTACCTTTCCTTACACAATAAAGCAATGCAGTGTAAATGTCTTAATGTATGTAGAGGCAAAAGATTGCTGCTGGGAATTAAGCTTTGAGTGGAGGTCTGTTTCTGGGAAATACTAGGGAAAAACAGCTGCAAGCTGCTTTCATTGTGGACACAAGTGTAGTAGAAAAGATAATATTTATTATGGATGGTAAATCTGTCTTATTTTAGTAGAGGATTGTTAGTTTCTCTCACACAGAGGACTCCTTTCTAGCTGGGCTACATTCTGTTGCATTGTGTAACCTGTTTTGTTTCCTCTCTTAGCAACTTGTTCCCTGGTAAAGCAAGTTAATCTACTACAGCTGTTCTTCTTTAAATATGTTAAATGTGCCCCTTATTCCTCCTCCCTTTCACGTATGCAGAAGGTGAACCTGGTCCCCCATGATGTGGCCAGTTTAAACTTAGATATGTACTAACTATCAGGCTTACTATTTGTCTGCCTTGTGGCTGCCTTCCAGAATGAGTAGGAGCTGAATTATAACTGCTTTTTTTTCTTTTTTTCTGGATGAGCAACAAATGTTGGTCTGGCTTTTCTAGCCAACCACAACTTTTAATCAGCATTTAGCTTTTTAATCTCTTTATGTCAAATTTGGCTGAAGTTGGCCAACCTTTCCAAGCTGGGGAGGTCATGTGGTGTAAAGGAGTAGGAGTAAAATGGTGGCTACCAGTACAATCATGTACATGATAAATTTAACAAACTGGATGAAGGTCTCTGGAATGTTCTGGTGAGCATCTGGTCTCTGGAGCACTCTATCAATGTCAGGAAGAGAAGTAGCATGAACACCCAGTTACTGAAGTTCACTGGAGAATGCTGATATGGGTTCCTCTCACAGCTGTTCTTCAAGGTATGTCTTCATAGCAGAACAGCAGAAAAATCTGTGTGGTGACCTAATAGTAGCCTGTAAGAGATCTGATAGGGATTTTCAAGGGAGTGGGACAGTAGTTCCCTGGTGAAATGACAGTGAAGCTGGGCAATGAAGACTGAGATGTTGTGAAATAACATGGTTGCTCTTTTAAGAGTTAAAGGCCAGCTCTGATAATGTGACCCTTATAGCTTTCGTATGTCAGTGGCATCGATTCAATGAAGTCCTCATCTCCACCTTAAAGGTGGGTCAAGTTTTTGCCAAGGATGGGCTTGGTTTCCAAAAGTTTGCTCAGTGGAATTTATTTGTAAGTGCCCCTTTATTCTGTTATCATCTGTGCACTGTTGGTCAGTAATCCCTCATCTGGCATCTGCCACTTGAAGTTAACATTTTCCTGCTGAACTGTCAGAGAAGATAGCAGCAGCTCAATCTCTCATCCTCTCAGTTGTTGTGAATTAATTGATTAAAAGCTAGCTTTGGTAATCTTTGTCTTTTCTGCTTTTCAGGGTAGTTGAACAATGGCATCATTGATACAAAAAGCATCTGTAACTGTGGTCTGCAATTCAAAAGTTAAACAAGTAGTGGAATGTCTCCTAGACTCTTAACTGATCATGTCTTTAAAAAGTTTCCTGAAGTTATAAGAGAGCCTTGGTGCTTTTAATCTTTTGGGGTTTATACTAAGAATTTGTCCATACCTGTGTTTGTTTGCTCACTTAAGGTTCTGAGATTTAGAATGTATTTACACCTAAATTTAGAAAACTTTTTATTTATATAATTTTATTACATGTAATCTTGATTAAACGAAGAATTTTGAGAAAACCTTAAGTATTTATGAACTAGATTGAATTAGCTGACTTACTTCAACTGGAAAATTCAGGTTAGACAGGTCTGAATACTCCAGAGTATCATGAATGTTTCTTTTAACTAACCAACAGACGAATAGGTCTTCTGATAATTACTCCATATTAGGTGAAAAATACTTTTCAAGGAAGTATATACATATAACATGGTTAGCATTTTCTTCAAAATAGAGATGGCTCTTTTGCATGGCATAGATTATATTGTAAGGAGCAAACAAGAAAATGTAAGGCAACATGAAATGGAAGTGTTTAGAATAGATGAATTTTTTCAATCCTTAACTACTAATTTATTCAGTCAATTTCAAGGAGAGAGGAGAAAAAAGCCAGAAATATATGTATGTACATAGATAGTGCCAGATTTCAGACTTCATTGCCTAGTTGGCCTTGGCCTTTCTCTTTTACAGAATGCTTAACAGGAGGTGGCAAGAGGGATAGAAATGTAATCAGTTGGGCTATTACAGAGAAATAATGGAACTAAGTACTTTGCTGGCAGTGTGTTGCTGTTTTTATCCATTCAGCAAATGTAATTTATTTATATATCTGTCAATAAATACACGGCGGCATCCGATAATGAGTACAGCAGGGATTTAAGCTGTATATTGCTGTGTTTGACACAAAGGTCAACCTTGGGAAATGGCTTGAAATTAACATTTCTTGAAAACTATTTTTCCTTCTACTGAGGCTATCTCTTAATTCCAGCAATTTTCTCTGTTTGATAAGCAGAGAGAGCATACATTTTGATTATACAAAGGAGGGAGGAGGTAATGAAACTTTAAAATATTTCAACCAGCATTGCATTCTGGTGATAAGAATGGGACTTTATGCAGCACAGAAGAGATTACCTGAAGTAGAATTGGAAAGCAAATTGTATTTACAAAAGATGGCATGATTTTCCTAATACGTGTTCAAAACAGCCTATTCACTCACATATTCTGCTGAGCTTGACTAGAAATAGCTTCATTTCAAAAAGGGCAAATCTGATTGAAGGTAAAAGCATTCCCCTCTCACAGACACTTGTCTAAAGGATTTGCATTAAATTTTCTTGATGGGAGCACTGTAGTATTTTACTGTGCATCTGCATGAACTGGTAATGCGGAAAATAAAAATACAAATCATGTCTTGATTGCTTCATGCTTCAACCACTTGAATTACTAGATTTATGTCTGCAATTATGGAAGAGATGTTGCAATATGATAGTTTGGCAATAACTGTCACAATTATATTACCAAAATATAGATTCAACTTACTCTTGAAGTTAGGAGTATTGAAATTACATTTTAAGGGTCAGGCATAACTTCCTGTGGTTTCATCTCGTTTTTAATGTAGCCAGGGCATTTTTAAATGTTGTCAGCTATTAGAAGGATTCACAGATGTCATGTGCTGCAAATGTCCATGAGCTGTTGTACAAGGCTGTTGTGGAATTCCTTGTTGTTGAAAGTATCAATGAGATGGATGTGTGCTACTTGTGACTCTGTCACGTTCCTCTCCCTCCGTGTAGATCCTGGAGCTGGTGAAGGGCATGCATTACCAACTGGCCTGTCAGAAGTACTTCGAGCTGGCACATGATGTGAGTAGCTACTACTCTTTGTTCAGCTGTTACCACCGACTTTGTCTTTGCAGAAGGCTTTGGAACTCATGAATGAAGACCAGAGACTATTTTCTGTTTGCACATCCAGCATTAGCTGTTTTGCCTTGTTAGATTTCTTTTCAGCAATTTGAAATATTCCTTTGTAATTTTCTGCATTTATGTATTGATTTTGTTAATATCCTCAACACCACAAGATGTAAAATGTTATGCTATCTTCCCGAAAAGGTCTTATCTATTTCAAGTCATTTAGCTTTCTCAATATCCTGCTTTTAATCAAATTTATAGGCTTTAAGACATTGTGCAAGTTTGATGTGTTTAGATACACCTTAAAAAATAAACAGAAAGTATCTAAAACGTCTTAATTTAATCTCCTAGCATTTGCATGGCTCTTATTGTTAATTTTTACTTGGTATTTTTTTTCACATTTGTAGTCACATGGGATTATTTTTTTAAATCTAGATGAACATTCTCAGGGCTTTTCCATTTGCTTAATTGTAAACCAAGTTATCTTACTATTTTCTCCAAAAAATTTAAAGATAACAAATGGCCATACTCCATCTCCTGTGTGATTTCTTGATTTAAAGAACCAGCTTTTGCACTGGTTCAAGATTCCTTGTCATAAAAAAAAAAAACCCCAGTAAAGCAGAGCTGTTCTTATAGCTTTGTTCTCTTTGCAAACCAAAAACTGTAAACATCCCTTTCAAACAGCAGACTATGGAGCAGCCTTACTAAGGATATGGATGAGGATTAGATGACCCACCCAGAGGCATTGACCTCTGACTTTTTTGTTCTTACTGGTTTTCACAATTGATCTAAGTGGAACTTGCTGTCTTCACGTATTTCCAGCAGTCATTTGTATGAATGTATAGCAAAGGTGTACCCTGAGCCTGTGTCCAGTGTTGTTTTGGTAGCTGTATTTTGAGAGGAACACTTTGTCTAACAGTCTTAGAAAATGTGAGAGCAAGTCTAATATAATCTGGAAAGAAATTAAAACTAATGTACAATTTTAAATTTAGGTAGCACTCGCCCTGTGTTAAGCTCGTGTCAGTAGAAATAATATTTACCCAAGATGACTACAGACCCCAAGGTCAACATTCATCAAAAGATAAATCAGTACTGTGCATTTTAGGAAAGCTGTCTTTCCATTCTTCAGGAAATTCCAGAAAAGCATTATTTTTTATCAATTTTGCGGTAATATAAATATCTGTCTTTGCTGCTTGCACTCACAATCATCTTTCTGCTTTGCTCTTGATATCATTTCAGGGCGAGAAAGCAGAATACACGGACACTGACTGTAGTTTGAGTGGCACATGCTTATGATGGCAATTTTTTTTTACAGAATTTAGCTGCTCAACTTATCAGCCTGCTTGGGCTGATTTTTCTATTCTAGAACTATATGCTGTATTAATTTTTAATGTTTTTCTATGGGGTGGTAAAAGATGTGTCTTGAAGCTGGTGATCTTTGCTTTCAATCAAAGGTTTGCTTTCCCATTTATCACTAGCAGAGTTTTTCAGTGAGTGAAGGAAATTTCAGAAGAATCAATTAGCATAACATTGATTGTTTCTTTGAGCAGGGGAACAATCTTACGTAAAATTTTCATAGAAATAATGGACTTGCTCACATGGAGAATTTTAACTTAAACTATGTAAAAATTTTACCAAGGAAGTGTTTGATATGTGTTGGGAAGAGCTGCTGGTGTTGCCTGCAATTCTTAAAAGTTATGGTGTGTATGTGGGTTAGATCGACTATGAATGACTTTGTAACAGAGAATTGTTTAAGATTTTGTTTCTCTGAGTTCACAGGGCCAGCTTCAGTAGTGTAGTGCTTGGCACTAAGACTATGCTAATACATGCAGCTGGACTAGAGTGAGAATGTTCAGATATATTTTTTGGGGGGTGGGTGATGGGGGTTGTGTCCTTGCTCTTCGGTGCTACTGGTTCAAATAACGTGGGCTAACAAAAAGCTGATGCTCTGTGTACTCTGTGTAACCTGGGCTTATTAACTTCAGTGCTACACCTCTCCTGAACTTTGGTTTCACTATTTCACAACCACAGAACAAAAGCAGACATCATTTGTGTGGTCCAGTGCATTGTTTTCAGGCAGGAACTAATGTACATTAGGCAATTTGTTAACTCTTCAGGAAGTGTGAGAAAGGAAAGCTGTAGCACCGTGATTGCTCCGCGTGGTTTTTCTGTAATAGCAGCTGTAACATTACCAGCTGTCATTTTAAAACTTCTTGGTTAAAACCCCAAGATGTTATAGCTGCAAAATGATTCTTTCAGGATTTTCAAAACAATACTTCCCATAGCAGGAATACTAAACTGGAGTTTGTATGATAGCCAGTGTGTGCAAAATGTGCTGAATCCAAAAATAGTCTTGGGTTAGTAAGTTAGTATCACCTACTTAGATGGATTATACGGTTGTGACTGAAGTGGCAGGTCTTTTTGCTTGGTTAAAAGCTTAAAGTTTTAAAGCTTTTGCATGTTAAAAGCTTAAGTTTTGACTGCACAGAAAATACATTTTTCTTTGGGTATGGGGATTCCAGATGGATTTACAGGTGTGACTTGGCAAAGCTGTTAGAGAAATCTACTTTCTCTATTTCTGGTAGTAAGTCTCAGCTAACTTACAACTGAGTTAATGATGAGGCTTTTAAGATTAATGTGCTTTGATCTATATTACTTAAAAACATTATAAAACTTACATAAAGTAATATGATCAGTCTAATGTAAAAAAGACTTCAATTTTTGTGTTCAAATTTTTTGTGAATTCCCAGCCACAGCAGAATATTTTTATTCAGAGAAATGCTCACTGAACCCTGTTGAAAATTACAGAGAACAGCATTCTTTTTATATCACTATATCACAAATGAAGACGGTGAACAAATCTTCCCCTTTCTCTTTTTAGGCTCTCACAAAAAGGTGATGGTTTGAATGTGCTGAGTTCTTTTAATTAGGAGTTGTCTAAGCTTCATCTGGTAGAGTTTTATTTTAGTAGCATTCAAGTTTGAAAAGGAAAAATGATACGTGGAGTCATACAACAGTTTTAACTAACAACCCATAAATAGCTTTTAAGAACCCACAAATTAAAACCCACAAATACCATCAATCACCTCTGAAAACATGGTTGTAGGCTCTGTTCATACAATGAGCTGCTTCTACAGCTTATTCCAGTCTGTTGGGGAGAGAAGAGTTTAGAATAAAATTAAGAGTTACAAAGTGACTCTTAAATTGGTCTGAAGAGAACTGAGATTTTAAGGTTAAAAAAACCAGAGCTAATTAAGAGCTTTGACTAGGAAAGCCAGTTTTTCACTATATCACTTCTTTTTAAGCCTTTTTCATGTAAAGAAGTAATTTAGTTCCCATGTAATGAAAATTGGAGCATGGATGAAAGCTGGCTGGATGAAACTCCTCCAGATAAGACTAAAATGAAATTCAGTGATGACTTTGGGTTAGGTTTTTTGGTTTTTTTTCTTTATGCCTTGGAGTACCAAATTAGAGTACTGGGACTGTTACTTACTTTTAAGATTTTTCAAGCAAGGTCACTGACTACAGTTGCTAATTCGTGTCTGAATTAGATTTTGTTATCCATGTCGCCATTTTCTAATGGAGCTAAGCTGGGCAGTGGTAATGCATTTAATCAGGGTTCCATTTAGAGCACACATTGATCCTCTGCTTTATGATTATTCACAAGCGGCTGAAATTTAAATTGATGGGGTTTGGCATATTAAATTAGCCACAGTATGTCCTCAGGAGACTCTGTGTGTGTGCAGAGTTGCTTATTATGCCTGAATTGGCCCCTCCCTTCTAGGAATAAAGGAATATAGTGGGAGCAGAAATTTACTGGTATACGACTCTTAGTCTTTCATGGTTTGTTGTACCCCATGTTTGGTAAGTCTTCCAATGTATTTTAAGAGCAGTATTTTTCTTAAAATGTTCTTGGAATCCACATGAAGTGACAGGCAGATGAAAGGTGCAGACTGCTTTGAATAGGAGGTGAAAGCACCTTTTAAAGTAAGCATTTCTAACTTCTGAGCCTCCCAAAAGACATACAAAGGTTATAACTGGTTTGTGGTGAATACGTCAGAATAGCTTCCTTTTAAAGCTGAAAGCTTTGTTGATTTGAAATATTTGATGAGCATTAATTGAATGCTCGTTTATCAAATAATTGCAGAGCTGAAAGAATGCACCTGCTAAGTAAAAAGTAGTAATAGGAATATGCTACACCTTAAGTGAGTGTTCTGTATTCTTTTCCACTGAACACTAAATGTTCTGTGGTACCGGTTCTGTGTCTGGAGTCAGGATGCTGATGGTGGCACTGATGGAGCAAAGATAAGCTTGATCTGTGGGGCTTCTGTCTTAGCCCACTCCCTTGTAAATACTGCATTTGTGCCTACTGGGGAAACCATGGAAAGAAGTGAAGCTACCTGTTTCCATCTGCAGTTTCACACTGATACTTAAGGTCTAAATTTGTACCATGCAGTTGCTACAACTTCTAGTAGTATTTTCCACTTCCATTTTCACTCCGGATTTGTCTCACTCCCTCTTTTGGGGGGGAAAGTCCATTTTAAGGTGTAAGTTCAATAGTCCTGCATCTCTAAAGAGATGCCATTTTAGTTATGTGTTTTTAGATGTTTTGGGGTGGTATTTTTCTTTACTGTAGTAAAGATGGTGTGAAATAATGTTTGAATATGCCAAAGTTACTTTTAATTCCGCAATGAAGGAAGAAAATTTCTGATGAAACTAGATCTGTGTCATGCTAACATTTACTGAGATATTATTTACAAACTGATGCCTTTTTCTTCAGCAGAATTGGAACTTATTAAATTGTTGATTAATTTGTTCTTGAATATGAAAAAGATTATTTTTAGAAATAAGTATAATAACTTGGTGTTCCTTTCCTTTCATGTGCAGGTTGATGACATTGGGTTTTCTTTGAATCATCCTAATCAGTACTTTACAGAGAGTCAGAAGCTATTAAGTGGTGGTAGAGAACTGAAGAAGGAGTTCAATAACTCAGGAAACTTTCAACAAAAATATAATAGTCAGGAAAGCATAAATTCAAGTTCTACTCCTACCTCTTCAAATGCAACAGCTGATACAGAGCTGGAAGGACTGGAAGCATACTTCACTGAAGACTAAGCAGCTATGTTACTTGTGTGTTATTTGTGTTATTTTTTCTTTCTTTCATTCTTTCCTTTCTCTAGCTGGATTTGTCCCTATACTGAGGATTATGCACTTCACCACCTGGGATACAGAAGCATTTAGTGCTTTGAGTAGGCTGAAAAGAAGAAAGACAAATATTAAAGCTGTAATTGCATCCAGTTTCTATTCTTACTGCTTTAGGAAGCTGTTTTATATGGTGGGTTAAGGATGGGAAATGGAACTTTCTTCACAATTATTAGGTAATTTTTGTCTGACTTACCTTTTTTGGTTTTCTTCAAAATGTTCAAATATTTTTATCTCTTTTTGGGTCACTTTTCTGTGTATCATCTTAATAAAAAAATTGCAAAGCAAAGTTTTTTTGTATTTTCTTTTTAGCTATATTGGGATGGTAATTAAGTAGGAGTTCTTATGATCAAAATTACCCTCTGGAGGAGTCTGTCTGTCTGGTCTATATGAGGAGCTGAGGGAAATCAGCTTCCTAATTTGTACCTTGACACTAAATTTAGAGAGCTGGCTTTGATGCTTGGAAGAGAACATAATCAGTTTAGACACCTGTATGTAAGAAAGTAATAAAAAAAAGATATTCTACCAACTGACTCATCATGAAGAAACTAAAAGCTTATTAGCATATATTCTTTTTAAAGTTTCCTTTAAAGTCTGAGTGTGGCTGAAGCCTCCTGTGTCCTGCTAAGTTAAACAGCCATCTGAATGAGGCTTTGGGTCACCTAACTTCCACCCATTCCCCCAGTCCTCTGAATGAAAAATCTTAAACTGAAATGCAAGAAACAGAAAGGTATGGGGCAAAGCCTTTGTGCTTTATTGGCTTACTTCATCATTGTGGGTTTACATTACTTGATTAATAGTACTACTGATTTTAATAGCTTTAAGCTATATTTTCTTTCCTTTTATTAGTCAGGAGGACTATAATTAAATAGCAGAAAGATGTACAGATTATAGCACATAATTGCAAGTAACTAGCAAAGGATTGAAATTAATGCTTTCGTTGCTATTTGAAGAAAATGGCAATTTATTTTTGTATTTCACACATTTTGACCATTTTGATTTTCCTTTGAAAGCTGAATATTTTGGAATTGATAATATGGAAAAATCCAAAAGAGAATCCTGCTTTTGAGCTGTTGACACTGAGGAGCTTTAAGCTCTTATTGCTTTGTAAATTCAGTAAGAATTACTTGTTTCATGATTATGGAGCTGTTTGAGATTAGAAAGGCAGAATCACTAGGAATATGTAAATCATTCATTTGAAAACATTTCCTGCCTTGTAGTAGTGCTATTAAAGTTATACTTAGAAGGATTCTGTAAACAAAAGGGACCCTGATAGAATCGTGAAATAGCCAAAAATAGCAACAAACCCAATTGACAAATAAACCAATAACCAAAGCCCCCCAAAATTCCAATTCCTTTTTTACAAGTTGAAAAGAAAATGTGTTTCTGCAGTAAACCATTGCAGATGAATCTCTTTGCAAGTATCAATGCTTCTAAGTGGATCTTTAAAGTAAGTTGTATTTTGCTACTTGAATAAAAACAGGAGACACACATCTAAAATTTGAAATTTTGGTGGAGAAGACACTTCAGTATTCTACATCAGTAAAGGAGATGCTAAGATAATATTTGGTTGCATTTCTGAGGGGTTGCAATGTGCCAGAACATAGCCCTGTGCAGCAATCATGCTGATGTAGGAAGCAGTTTTCTTTCCATCCAACATCTGATCTCAGATGTACCACAGTTCAACTTGGAGATGGATGGTTCAAAGCTGGCCCAAAGCTTGTGAAGTGCTGGCATCAAAGACAATGAAACAATCTCTGACTTAAAGCCTTTCAGGATCTAATGATGAAGAGAGCATCACTGTCGGGTGATCAGCAGAAGGAAGGGTGAGGAGCTCCCAAATTGGGTGTGACTAAAAGTGCTCTGCTGAGGTGAGGGGTGGTGCCCTGGCAAGTGGAATGGCGGGAGCAGCCACCACCATCACGGCACCATAGGAGCCGATCCATGCAGCCACACGCCTGATACTGAGTGCGCTGTGTTCCTTCTCTGTGTTCCTTCTCTTTGGGGGGTTTACTTTGGACTAGTTTTTGTCTTACACTATGGCTGGAGTGGTCCTTAGCAGGTAGAGGAATGTGCAGAGTGTGCCTTTTGTGTGAATGTCTTCCAGAAGGGACCCAGTTTCCACGCACTCAGACTGGTTGGCAGCGTGAGCCAAAGCCGAGCAAATGGAGGTGACTGAGAGATTCTCCTGAAAATGGTGAACATTTCAGACAATCTTTAGCCCATGTAATTTATCCAGGTTTTGGCTGGAATAGAGTCAATTTTCTTCCTGTAGCTGTTACAGTGCTGTGTTTTGGACTCAGTATGAGAATAATGTTGACGACACACTGATGTTTTAATTGTTGCTGAGCAGAGTGTGCTCTAAATCAATGACTTCTCAGTGTTCCATGCTCTGCCAGTGAGCAGGTGCACAAGAAGCAATGAGGGAGCACAGCCAGGACAGCTGACCCAAACTGGCCAAAGGGATATTCCATACTGCAGAATGTCATGGTCAGTGTATAAACTGAGGGGAGTTGGTTGAGAATCACCAATTGCTGCTCAGGGACAGGCTGAGCACCAGTCAGTGTGTAGTGAGCAGTTGTACTGTGCATCACTTCTTTCTCCTGGGTTTCATTCGTCTCTCCTTTTCATTACTATAATAACAACAACAACAATAATAATATTTTTAAAACTTTGTTTCAGTTATTAAACTGTTCTTACCACAGCCCATGAGGTGTTTGGGTTTTTTTTTTGCTTTGATTCTCACCCCTTCCCCACCTCCCTCCCCAGGAGTTTGTGGTGTGTGTGAACTTTCAGGTAAGCTTACTGGTTGCAAACAATTACAGGTGCTTTCCTTGTTTTCCCCAAGTACATATCAGAAAAACAGCTGGAAAGATGTATTCAAAGTCTCAATATTTGAGTGGTTCTTTTGGGTGTATTTCACATTATGATATTATTGACATACTTTAAATTGACGTACTTTAAATTGACATACTTTAAACTATAAGCTGTTATTGTTTTTTTTAAAGCATATATAGCATATTCTAAAATCTGTATCCATTTGAAGTCCTTTAAAAACCCACAGAAGAATCACTTTTTTTCTGCTTGTACTCATGAAGTACTCTTGGTAATGGTATTACCTCAACATCAAAACTTCTACCTGTGGTATCTAGTAGACAGAAAAAAAAAATACTTTCACCCCTTAACACATTTATTTGCTGAGATTTGTTTAAATCCCTCAAGTGCTGAAGGATTTACGGTGTTTGAATTGGACAAAGGTTATGATCAATGGGTATAATTCAATCCCACAAGGAACGTGAAATGTTTATCTAGGTAAATTGATTGAAAAACAGATAGAAAAATGGTTGGGATAATGTCAAGAGTGAATTATAGCTGTAAAATATGTAGGAATAGATAACTAAATACTAACTTATTAACAGAGGAAGCAGTGGAAAACTTTAGAAGTGGGTTAGGGTGGCTGAAAAGTTTATCAGTAGCTGGAGACTTGAAGGTGATATCAGTGTGTATCAGTTGAGGGAGAGCAGGACTTGGTGATTAGGATGGAAAAAAGTAAGATGTATGAACTCTTAATTTCTTGTAGAATAAAAATTACAACCACAATGAAAGCATCATGGGAAGCTGTGTTGCTAGCTGGAATGGAAGTTTTCTGCCAAGTTGAAGATGTTTGATTGTATAATCATCAACTTTAATTAAGATGGTTCATGAACATGGGGTAATGAAAAAGACATTAGTATAGTAGAAGATATGGCACAATGTCTATTTTTTAGAAGAATATTGCATTCTACTCAGGATCAGAGTTGTATCATGGTAGGTGTTATGCAAACAGCAAGTCTCTGCCATGCTCAATGGCCAGACTCATAAAGTGAACTTCACTTAAAATCAGTTTAGATGAGAAGTGTCTTTGCTCAAACTGAACCAGTCAAATGGATGCGTGCAGTACTGGATGAAATGTGATGGTCTCTGTTGCGCTGTTCAAAGTAGATGGCCTGGCTGGCCCTTTTGGCCATTAAAGTCTGTGATGTGTGGATTTAATAACAATTTAATCTTCTAAGCTGAAAGTGTCCTTGGTTCAGGCAGCTGCTGCAGTGCTTTTGGGTGGAATATAGAAGCAATCTAAGAGAGACAGAAGAGTCAGAATTGTGTGGTTCAGCCATTTGGTGTTCCGGTCTTTGAAGTGTCAGTGGCTTGGCCAGCTACAGTTTTCAGAGAAATGGTTGACTATAGAAAAATACCAGGAAACCTGCCAAATGACTTTGATTTTAATCTGATCTTTGGTATTGGAGCATAATTAAAAATACATAAAGTTCTTAACATGCTGTAGGTAAAAACCAATAATAATATCACTTACTATAAGACTTTGAATGGAAGAAAAGGAGAATCCTTGTCAGCTGTGGCTTAGGAAGGAGGTGAGGGTTTTCTTACATTACATCTCTGTGAAATCAGGGGACACTGTTGATGAGTGGTTTTATCTACAGTGATCAAATTTTTCTCTCTATTATGATATCTTAAGGAGTGGCTGTGAAACTTCCTTTTCCAGGACCTAGCATTAATAGAAATATAATTGTTTACAGTTGGGGCAACTTTTCACTTGCGTTTAAGTATTCACCTATGGTCCTACGTCTCAGTTTCATCACTACTTTAGTATGTCAAGAATAACGAGTACAAATATCTGAACCAACATACAAATAAGAAAAATAATGATTTAAATACACGTTTCAAATCAGTTGTAGGGGGTGTAATCAGAGTTACAGTAGTCAAATATGTTGGTAGTACAGCCACAGTAATCTGGTGAGTGCAAGCATACATGAGGAGTGCACTACTCCTTTCACAGCCTATTTGTACTTGATGTGTTTAGAAATGAGCCTTAAAAAGTATATTTCTCCCTTTTTTACCATTCATTTAAAGGTTGTTATAATTTTGTTTTGTAAAGTTTTCAAATTTATTATGCAGTGGAAATATACATTGGAATGTCCTTTTTAAATTCATCGCTGATATTCATGGATTTTCTGTCTCTTGCGTCTGTGTTTTGGCTTAAGCTCTGTCTCACGAGCTATGTGAAGCCTTACCTTGAAACCTCAGGATTTTGCAGTTTTGGGTTAAAGAATCCCAATTCATTCAATTTTTTTTCATTCATCACCTAGGAAAAAAGTCCCTACACAATGGAAATTCTGAAAACCTTCATAGGCCATATGAAATAAACTCTTCCCTTTACCTTTCTAAAGTTCCCATCAAATGAAATGATAACTAAAGAAATTAATTTTCTTCTAAACTAATCCAGGGGGGTGTAGTTACACTGAGGAGGCCTCTTAACTATATTTATGCCAGTTCTAGAGGTGAAGCTTTTGATTTCTGAATTGTTTTGGGGCATATATAAATGACACTTCACTTCTGAGGGAAAGCCAACCAACCTCACTATCCTTATCAGAAATGAAAATAGTAGAATATTCAGCCTGCTGAACTGCTTCCAACCTGAAGGCCAAAGTCATCTGAAGCAGAGCCATCAAGCTGGAATATCTAAATTGGCTGTCAAGCAGGTTTGATGGGATATTCACTCTTTTTAACTGCAATGTGTGCTCCCAGCATGTATCAAATTAGATGGCAGAGGAGAGACACTTGTTTCCGGTAGGTAGCTGGGAACTATTAAAGCCAGTTCGCCTGTGTGACACTTCCTTAAGGTGCTTAAATACTTATCTGGGAGGGAAAAATCATATCTCTGTGTATGCCATCCAGCTGTATAACTGGTTCTGCTAAAGTGCTTCCTGTAAATGGGTTTTATGTCTGAATAACAACAGCTGTACCCTAACAGACTTGTCATACTTTAGCAAGTAGTGTTCTTAGCACATGATTATTTCATAAGTTCAATATTTATTAAATTGTCTATTGTGCGGATTTAAAGCACTAAACCCAGTTCTCTGCAGTAATGCCAGCCACCAGCAATCTCAGTTCTCAGTTTAGATTCAGTTTCTCTAAGGTAGTTGGTAATTGGTCTTATTTTTCATCAAGTAGCAAACTCTAGAAATGCTTTTTTCCTAAACAGAATCTAATGCTGTTTCAAAAACTTCACTTGCACTCTTCAGCTGTAGTGATGCAATATTTTGTGGTAATGTTAATAAGAATTGTTTAAAAAAAGTTTTAATTACATTTAAACTGAAAAAATCCTACATTTCTTAATTAGTCTGTTACTGAAGTTTTTTTAATTCAGTGGAGTTATTGCCAGCAAAGAAGTTTGTTCTTAATAAGTTACTTTTTTCCCCCCTTCATATTAGTAGACCTAAACCTGAGTCTTCCTCATTGAGAATGACTGCAATAATAATTTTCTCTAACAAAAATCACCTGAGGAACTTTCCATGGCCTGAAACAAAAAGGACTTAAAACAGAAAGGAAAGTAGTGCTCCTGTATATAGTGCTATTCTTCCAGTTGTCATCTTCCTAATCACCATAACTATGGAGAACATTTAATCACTAATAGCTGATGTCGTCCATAAATCTGGAAGAATTGCCTAAATAGGAACATCACAAGCTTTAGTAAGGACCATTTTTTAACAGTTGTCAAATTGAATTGACATTATAAAGAAGTGAATAGACCCCTTTTACTGAGCAAGGTTTATACTGCAATTATGTCTCAACAGAGCTGAGATTCCTAGTATCAGACTAAACGGTTCTTCATTACTTTTTTCAGCTGAGGATAGGGATTTGGGCCTGACAGGTAGGTGGGCTCTAATGTGTGCATTGACCTGCTGCTTAGAAAACTCAGATCTTCCATGCTGAATTCATGTGAGAATTCAGTCACAAGTTGAATGCTCAGTTTATAGCTGCATAAGGAGATAAGCAAGTTGATTTGGACTAATGTTTTTAATACTGTGAACTAAAATGAAATTGTAGAAATATTCTAGAAGTGTCTTATTTCCTCTCTCTACCAGTAAGTTGAAGGTTGATGGCATTCCTTTAAAATCCAAATGTCTAAATACTTCATTTAAAATCAAACAAACAACACCAACACATGCTATTCCTGGGTCCTTTTTTGAAGAGTCTTAATTTTCAACAGTTGCTGAATGACTGTATTGGGAATGAAAAGTTGGCTCTTTTCTGTGCTCTAAGTAAATTAATGCATTTGTTGCATCTAATGTATCGCAGTGTTAATGTCTTCATCGTTCACTGTGGTGAAAATCTTGCATGCAAATCCTTGAATATTGCTTAACCTAAATCTACTCCCTGGAAGTGTTTTTTTTTTTTTTTCGCTTGTGTGGATAATTTTGTGGTGCTTCACTGAGCAGAATCTACAGCATGAATTAGCTGTATGGCCAAATTGAGGCTGCAGAGGGTAAATTATTAAAGCCATGGGTTACTTTGCATGTTTGTTCTGCCAGGTGGAAGAGTGAACTCTAATAATTAAATATATATTTCTGAACTAGTCTCAGTGGATGTTTGTAAGTGACTGGTAAAGTCTTAACTTCCCAGTGTAAAGAAGGCTTCTGTTGGCCATCAGTCCTGCTTTGCTCATGATTCAGAACAGTTGTTAGCACTGAAAGCAGTGCAGCCTGCTCCTTGGGGTCACAGGGTGGCTTTGGAATAGAAAAGGGAGGGATAAAAGCATCAGTATGTTTGTTTTCTGCATGCATGAACTGGTTGCGCAGTAAACGGGACATGGGCTGTGGGCACTGTGTGTCAACAGCCATCAGGAACCTAGAAAAACTGGAGGTCTTGTGGGAAACATCTGAGGGACTTTATTTAATACTCATCGTTTTTAGAATACAAATACCTCAAAAAAATCCCCCAAACCGTATAGATTGTCATTCCTATGAATGCACAGAATCACACTATCAGAAGAATTGTGACATTAAACCTGCCCGTAAACCAAAGAGTCCAAAGGGATCATTCAGGGCACGGTGCGGTTCCATTATTACAGGAAAATGCTGCTGTTCCTATTCACTGTTACTAACAAGTGGGTGATTCAATCCCACAAGCATTTCCCTTTGGTAGGCAGGAGACCTTTTGTGTGCGTGCACTCTCTGAGCAGGTTTTCAGTTGAAAACACTCCCCAGATGGGGTTTTGATGTCGGGTTTGCTCTTCGAAACAGCTTTGGCTTAATGGAAACATTCAGGCAAACTTCATTTTGCCATTGTCTCTTTTTGTGTGTTCTGTGTTCAACAAATTGGAAAGAGGGAAAATATGTACCAGGAACGCCTGGAGATCTGTCTGCTTCCTTCATCAGGCTGTGGGAACATGGAAGTTGCTAAAATGATAACGAGCCACCTGAGTTGCAGCACTTTGGTCACTAGATGTAGAATGAAAGATTGCTTTTTCCAGGAGAACACAATTTCCATTCCTAATCTCCACTGCAATACTGAGGTGCTGTGTACTGTAGATTGCTGTCCTGTGACTTTAGAGCACCACAAAAATATGGAGCGTGACAAAACCAAGGCATCTTCTCCTGAAGGACAAACCCTGCCTGAATTCATTTACTCTGCTGCTGCTACAACACTTTTCCATGGAAGATGTGTGCTGTAAGGGGCACATAGTGCAAAATGCAAAGAGGTGCAAATCAGACAGCAGCTTCCCTTGCTAGTCCTAAAAATATATAGCAAAAAAGATACTTCAAAATGATAAAGAAATGGTTGGAAGGATGAAATAATATTATTACATGTATTGCTTTCCAAAGGAGCCATTGTGTCAGGGTGTCACTGTTCGTGGTCTCATTGCATAAGAATATGGAAGACAGAATATTTTTCGTCCCTAACAGTTTAGAGTTTAAATTATGAGGTGATGTGATGAGTGAATGTAACAAATATGAGGGGCAGATGATAAAAATATAAAATGGAAAGGACTGTGAACAGAGATATTTTTATATTTATGTGTTGTTGTATAAATTGAAGGTTTGAGGTAGGTTGTTAAAATAGATGTTAATTATGTCCATAGTCTCAGCTGGCCACTTGCCTATCTAATATGAACTGGCAATTGGATACTGAGGAAGGATTTGAAATCAATGAATACAAAGTAAGAAGCTACATGAAATCAAATTATATGCAAAATAACCCTGAGATGAACTCTGTGCCTCCCTTGCTGTCTGTGTTCTCTTGCTGTACACAAACTTTTTCAGGATATTTGACAATGCAGAAGCTCTTGTATGAACAGGAGCTTTCACTTTCTGACTCTTAATTCTGGATTATTGATATGGCATTGCAATGATAACAAAAGGCACAGGAATGTGACTGTTTCTCATATATGTCTACAAGGAGGATGCTTTGGTGTCTGACAAAGCTTTAGTCATGCTGTTGCTCTTCTCAGTGTACAGAAAGCTTTACCTGTTCCTTTGCCTGGGACTTTTGGAGAAAGAACAGTCCAGGTCTTGTTTCTGATGTTGTCCAAGTCTCTTTCATTCAGCTTTGTGATATTTTTGTCAGCTTATAATAGACATTTTTATTAGCCTGGTTTGTTTTCCAAAGCAGAGCATGGAAGCATTCGCTTCCACCATGGAAGCACTTCGACATGCAGCAGCCCTGCCCCCATGCCCAACATTAATGGCACATGCAGAAGGTTTATAAATGGCTCCAAAGGAAATGCTTTAGAGGCAGGTTTCTCTTGGCAGGCCTTTCAGCCTTACCTTGTTCAAGGAAAGAAAAGTCCGCAGTAGCTGGCAATTCTAATTTGGTATGAGTTAAAATACATTGGCTTTTAGTGACACTGGGCTAACGCACATCATGAGATGACATTTCCAATTTGTCATTTCAGCCATGTTATCTCTTAGGTGTCAGCTCATAATTATTCATAAAGATTATTTTAATGTGTTGGGGTTTAGTGCAATGAATTGCATTTATGAGTGATCACAAGGGCATCTAGAGCCTGGATTTCTTTTTTTTCTTGTTTCTGTCCAAATAATAATAAGTAAATGCGCACAAACTAGTCATGATACCTTCTGTTTTTAAAGACCTTTGGTTAGAGAGTAGCTCTGTAATTCAGGTAAGAAATACTGGAGCTACTTGGAATCTCTCAATCCCAGCTCTAATTCTCATAGCATAGAACAGCAATAACAAGCTTGATATGTGCTTATTGCCTATTCTGTATATTGTTTATTCTGAAGGGCAAATCTTAAATTTTCACTGCTATTGCTGCTGCTTTGTACTCACAGAGCATTTTGAATTGAAATGAATTTTTGCTACCTGATGAGGCTGAGTGAGTCCTATAGCTTTCTAGTCTATACCTCATTCCTGGCAGCTGCAGCTCATCAGGTGCTTAGGAAAGGAAGGAAACAAGTGGGCAGTGATCCTTCTCTGGGTAGTCCATGAATTTTAAAGCAGTTTTTTGAAGTACCTTACATTTTTTGTCTTGGCGTTCTTGTGTTTCCATGATGTGATTTTGTATTATATGAAAAAATGTTTCTTTTTTTAAAGTTAGGTGCCAGATCTTATAATTATGTTGTATGATGAGAAACAACAACTAACTGTTGTTTTCACCTTCTCAAAATAGAACAACCTAGCTGTCCTTGCTTTTCTAAACAGAAGAGTCTTACTGTGTTTCATATTTCTGCACACAGATGTTCTTCTGTGCCTCTCGTATTTCTTCTTCCTGTGTCCTTTTAGTATGTGGTTTATTTCTACCCCATACTTCAGGTTGTGTTTTCATTCCCAGTGCTCCAGAGACTGATTTGGTCACTGTTGCAGTGCAACTAGTGAGTCTCACTGCACACCCAGAGGCACAAGTTCACCTCTCATGTTGAACTTGCATGAATGCTTCTGTGTGCCTGGTAATTTTGGCTGGGTGTAACCAAAGGTGGCTGGAGATGATGCAGAGAAAATTACTCTCCTGTATTTTCTTAGCTCCAGAAACATCATCTGCCTGGTAAGCATCTGTATTTGAGACCGACCTGCTTGAATATTTATTAGGATTATATAGCTCAGTGATGTATCTAGGAGATCTAGTGGAAGCAAGTAATTCTGCAACTAAGAGCTCACAATAGCACGTTTTTCCTAATTTAAAATCTCATATTGTCCTAGTATTTACCAATAAAGAAAACAAACATGTCTTGTAACTAGAATATATATGTAAGGAGGTAGTAAATTAAACGGATATAATAGGAAGGATTTTTCATGATATCATTTTTCATAAAAAATCTAAGGCATTTTAACCTTTTTCGTGCTTCCTGATAAATGCTGAGATTAATAAAACTTCATTTTATGAAGTATAGTGTAGGTCGCTACATGGAGCCCAGAGTGCTGTTTCAAACATTTCAAATATCTTCTGCCTCAAGCAGAAGCTTCAGCTGTAGTAAGAAATCTAGCTCTAAATAGAAAGGCTCTATTTACAAAGATGTTTATTAAAAAAAAATAAAGGAGAGATGTGTTCTGTATTCACTTCTGGCTTTCAGGGAAAGAATAAATATAGGGCATCTAGGCTCCTCTAAATTGTTAGATTTTTTTTTCCCCCAGAAAATTGGTTGTAGGTGTGACAAACACGATTTATCATCCCTCTGGACTGCATACAGGTACTTGATTGATTTCAGTGTTGTGAAAGACAAAGCTGGCCCCATGTTTTATCATTGTACTCCTCTATGAGAGATCTTGAAGATTGGATGAAATACTCCAAATATAAAGTATTTTTTGTTATTATGGACTGACCAAAGAGTAGGATTGTGTCTACCTTGTAAACACTTCCTTTTGTTCTGAGCATCGCTGATCTTATAGTCTCTAAACACAGGTAGTTCAGGTTCATAAATGTCTTTGTATTTGAATGGTCTGTTTTGTATTCTAGTCTTGTGATTTTATAGCTGGAGTGAAACCCTGGCTTCAGCAAATTTCATATACTAGCTTATGTGCTGCAGCAAATGATTTTGGATTGATGCCATAAAATGGATCTGTTTCGTATTTTAATAATTATTTTATAATCATAACTAACTGTTAATAATTTGTAATATACAAAATTACTACACAGCCAAAAAAATCAATGAAAATAACTTTTGCTTGACAGATTTGGTTGACTAGGGAATAAGAGAACTCCTTTTTCTGTTAATTTCTCTTTTTACATGCAGCCTAATAATTAATGACAAACAGTTTTTCAATACTTGAACATCAAAATATATACTTGGATATTTTATTCATCTTTGACATAATGATAGAGCTGTCTTCCCCACTCTAGATATGTTCCCTTGTGTGAGGCTCAAGATGAAACAGCCAGCATATTCTGTTTCCTGCTCTGCTCTTTCTAGCCCGAGTTTTTATTTCCAGGGTTACCACTCAAATACATTCAAGAAACTTCATGATGAACACTTGAAACATGTTCAAAACAGTACTCTGATCAATTATTTTCTGCCATTCCAGAATTGCTTTAAAGTAGGGAATTTTTTTTTCAGGTTCAAATAGTACTTTCAGGAAAAGAAGCTTGTTAGAGAAATGGAGTTGCATAAAGAAATTTATGATCCTTGAGCAGGCACCCAGTTGTTTGGCTTTTACCTTTTGTTTCTGATTTGGAATGGATATTTGAAGTATTGCTTTGTGTTTCTCTACAGGTAGATCAATAAGCAAATGCATTTGTTTCTGACAAATGGCTGAAGAAGAAAGAAAAAAATTTCTGTTTCTGCAGTCACATTTGAGCTTTCAGTTCCAAAGACACAGCATCCAAGAGCCTAAAAGGTACCAACCAAAAAAGTCAGGAAGGAAATTTTTTTTAACTTTTCTCCTTGAAGTAATGCCTACACTGAAGGGATGGTGTTTCCATCATCCAGAAACCTCAGCCTTTGTGGGAAAGGGAGCGTTTCCTCTGCCTGCTGAACAGTATCGAGGCTGGGAAGTTACCTTGCCTTTGACTTGCATACTCTTGTATGGCTTGAAAGGCTCACTAGCCTTTCCTTTTCAGACTAAGCATAGAATCTTATAATCTCTCCTCATTTGGAGGAAGTCAATTTTCTATTTTCAGAACATGGTTTATTTGCTCTCCACTGCTGATCAACATACAAAATATCCTGTTCTCTGGTGGATGTTCTGTCTTTTGCCTCATCCCTTGAATTTGAGTTGCAGGGAGAGGTGCTCATTTGGGAGCTGTTCCATAGTCATTTATTTTCTTTGATAGGCTAAGAAACTGTGCTAACGAGGACTGCTCAGGAGGTCACACACCAGTGGCAGCTGTCAGGATGTACTGTGAGCCACAGGTGGTGGCTGAATACAGCCAGAAAGAAATGCTTTGTCACAATGCACTGTGGGTGAAGCTTAGTAATTCTTTGTTCTGGCATACCTATTTCTTATTAATGCACCACAAAATGGCATAACTTAGCTATAAATAGCAGTAAAAATAGTCACTTAATATGGGTTTTTATTTGCTTTACTCAATATTTGAAAAATTAAAATTCTATAGGGCCTGGAGGGAGAGAACAGTTTTATCTACCTGCATGACAAAAGGATACAGAATAGTTTTCAGAGAGAGTAATGAAAAACTGCGGAATCACATCTTCAGGGTGTGCAAGCAGGTACAGTATCCAGCTTGCATGATGAAGGATGGTAAATAGGGACTAGCTGGGTAATCCTGCCTGAAAGAGAAGGTTCACATGCTGTCAGAGGTAGGTAGAATAGGATTTTGCCTCAGTGAACTGGAAGATGATGGCAAGACCAATAAGTTATGATGACAAAAACAGTCTTGCCTGCTTACCAGAAACTGCCAGAGTTTAATGACAGATAAGAGCCTAAGGCCAAATATTTCCAGATTTACAAGCTGATTGCAAACCCCTCTCTCCATTTACAGTGAAGTTTTGGCAGGGCTGAGCCCATATCTGAACTTCTCTTGTATCCTTAGTGTGGTCTCCTCAGGAAATTGTGGGGAAGGGTGCAAATACCCAATTTGCAGTTTAATGCTCTGAAGGGTTACAGCTCCAGTAACAGATTTTGCTGTTGACACCGTCTTTTTCTGCTCCACTGATCTCTTAATCTCTCTGTGATATGCCAGCAGTGGGCAGAGACACTTTTTTATGGGGACACCCTTATATGTTGGGACAAGAGTGAATTTATTCACTAATTTAGTTTCCCTTCCTAATAAATGTATCAGATTCGCGTCGGCCTAGCAGGCACCGCCCCACTGCTACTCTTAGGGCTGTCCCACTGAACATCTCCTTTCTTGCCACTCAGAAACCATGCTGCAGAGCCTGGGACAGTTTATGTTCAGTTTGAGATGTAGCCCTGAATTTCCCTGGTGTTTTGTGGCAAATTGTCAACCTTCCTCACCTGTGAGGTGGAGGGAACCATCCCTCCTTACCCCATTTCTGGCCCATTTACATCAGTCTATACCACGTGTTGTATCTCCTCCTGTGCAGCATGTGGAGAAGACTGTCTCATCTGGTTTCTCCAAGCTTGCCTGCAATGACAATGAGCCATGATGAAAATTCTCTTTTCAGGCACATGATATGTAAAGGTGCATTTTACCTGAGCAATAACTTTGGATTATAATGGGAACAAATATTTCAGGTAGTCTTCTCTAGCATACTAATGCTAAAAGTTCTGGGTGTTTGGGACACTCCTAGGTGCTAATTCTGTTGTGTTCTGGATTTCATGTTGACCCAGCCATGCTAGATTTCCATCTGCCATTTGACGCTACCTTCAAATCTTTGTGCTTCCAGCAGTGCCCCTGGAACTGTTCCCACTCCTCTATCACAACATAAGCTCTGCTTCAGCCGTCAGGGCCGGGTGTGGTCTGTGTGTGAGGGCTGCAGCACGGCATGAGTAAGGTAGGAAATGAAATCTTCCTTCTGACTGCGTGGATGGTGTCAGGCTCCTCCCACTTTGGGTTCCCTCTTCTGTTCTGCTGTTTGCTGTAATAGTCAGTTCAGATGCAGCCACAAAAAGTCTGCCATGAGCAGCTCCATCCCACTCTTCAGAGTGTGAAAACCCTTATTTAAGTTATTTGCAGTGTTGTGGGTGTCTAATTACTTTGAATGTTGTGTTTATCCGTGCTTGTGTTCCCTCCCAGTGCAGCTGGCGTGGCTGTGTCTGAACTGACTGTTACAGCAAACAGCAGAACGGAGGAGTGAACTCACATCAGGAGCAGCATCATCCATGCAGTCAGAAGGAGCTGGAACACTGCATCCAGCTCTGGGGTCCCCAGAACAGGGAGGGCATTTACCTGTTGGAGCGAGTCCAGAGGAGGTCACCAAGATGATCAGAGGGCTGGAGCAACTCTGCTATGAGGAAAAGCTAATTGGGTTTGTTCAACCTGGAAAAGAGAAGGCTTTGGGGTGACATAATTGTGGCCTTTGTATCTGAAGGGAACCTACAGGAAAGATGGAGAGGGACTTTTTAAAGGACACATNCAGCTCTGGGGTCCCCAGAACAGGGAGGGCATTTACCTGTTGGAGCGAGTCCAGAGGAGGTCACCAAGATGATCAGAGGGCTGGAGCAACTCTGCTATGCGGAAAAGCTAATTGGGTTTGTTCAACCTGGAAAAGAGAAGGCTTTGGGGTGACATAATTGTGGCCTTTGTATCTGAAGGGAACCTACAGGAAAGATGGAGAGGGACTTTTTAAAGGACACATAGTAACAGGACAATGGGGAATGGTTTCAAACTGAAAGAGAGGGGTTTAGATTAGATATTAGGGAGAAATTCTTTACTGTGAGGGTGGTGAGGCACTGAAACAGGTTGTCCCTCTAGAGAACTTGTTCATGCCCTGTCCCTGTGAATGTTCAAGGCCAGGTTGGATGCAGCTCTGAGCAACCTGGTCCAGTTAAAGGTGTTCCAGTGCAAGAGGGGTGTTGGAATTAGAAGATCTTTAAGGACCCTTCTAACCCAGGCTATGTACCAGATGGCATGATGTACCAGAACTTAAAATTGGTTAGCCTTGCTTCCCCCTGCCCAGGGAGCCCTTGGTATATTTTAGAGGTTTGATTTGGTTTGCATTTCTGTTTGGTGGCTCCTGAGCCCTGTAGATATGGCATCAGCTTGTCCCTTTTTCTCCAGTCCTGCTGGACATCTGTTCTGCTCAGTGGGACAACAGAAGGATTAAAATGGATCAAAGATGGGTAAGGTGCTAATAAGAAATACAGGAAAGAAGAAAATGTCACATATAACTCATTAAAAGGTGGGGTGGCAAGGAGGGAAACACAGCTGTGTTTTTGGATGGAAATCCTGACAGGTCTATCAGTCAAGATGAAATGTCATGTTACACAGTACAGTGTTTGTAGTCCAGAAATTCCTCTAATTGCTCTGCTGAAATCCCTGCAAATCATTTTGCAGATTAGTTTCTCTCTCTACCAATATGTCATTTTTGCTAATAATGGACGCTTTTAAACCGGAAATGAGTAATGTACAATCCACTTGGCATTTTTAAAGCTGAGTTCACAGAGGCAGGATGTCTGCCAAGGAGAAGTGAGGTTGTTACCTGCACTCCTCTGATAAATGTCGCGGGGTGTGTAGCAGCCGCAGACGGCAGGTCTTTGCAGTGAACTCTTGCTTGGGGATTCAAATTGATTTTGAAGTATTTCCACCAATGTTTGTCATATTACAGATTGAAATTCATTGCCCAACGTCTTTGGGCAGGCTCTTCTTGTCCCTGTCAGGATTTGCTAACATCAAGCTAATTGCTTTCTTACAGTTGGAATCGGGAGAATGATGTTCTTTTGGGGGTACTTTGCACAGTTTCTTGGAGCAGGGCCTGCTTTGTGGAGTCTGACAGGACCTGCTGCTCTACAACCTCCACCAAAGTTTTTCACAGAAGTCCTATGGGAAGTAAACTCAGTCAGTAATAGTTTTCCAAACATCCAAATATTTTTAAAGCATGTGTACTAAGCCATTGGCACCTATTGAAAATATGCTACTTTATAAAATGCATTTCAGGAGACCAAATAATTTTTCAATATTTCCAGTAAATATTTAGAAAACTGCCTACACCACTTAACTAGGCCACAACATGATTCAAATTTAATGAAACAGACATGTAGAAGCCTCAGATACTGGTTACATTAAAGAGATGGACTGTTGAGCTTTACAATAACTGCAGCACCAATACGACTCAAAATATAAATAATTAGTTGAATTTGCAGACACTTGGCTGAATTGAAAATTTAATATAATTTCATTGATTCTCTGCACAGCTAACACACACTTATATTTATTTGAGCAGAGAAGGGGGAGAGAAAGCAGATGGGAAGCCCTCACCTTAAAGTAAATCAGATTGCTTTTGACTTAAATTTCTCTAGGAATGCTGAATAGGTTAATAGGCATTGTACCCCAGTAATTACAACAGAAGAAGCATTGCACTATTAAAAATAATCAGTGCCTGGGATTTATTTCTGAGCATTTGCCTTATGTGTTCATATAAAATGGTCAGAACAATAGTAACCAATATGTAATTATAGGTAGTTAAAAGTCATTATAGTGAAACAATAGCTTAAATGTGAAATCAGACTTTACAATTTTTAAAATGAATACACATTTATTCTCATTGTAATTTATGATAATTCTGGTTGTAAGCTCTCACTACACCGAATCTTCTTTTCAGTTTTCCAGTTGATTCTGAGCTTATGAAACCCAAAGACTGAAGTGCTTTGTGCAAACTGTGTATGCCTCTGTCTATAATTATTATTATTATTGAAAAGTTGTGGATGTAGGGAAATTCTCATCTGTTGAAATTATGAGTTTTGGGCACATCTTTTAATGAAATGTCTGTTACAAGGCTTCTCAGGTTCTGGCTTGGTGTTTGCAGCAGAAAGGCTGAGGGAACCTCTGATGGCACAAGCGCTTGTGCTAGTCTTATGAGACCACAGGTCATGCCTCGTGATTGTGGTTATCATTCCCATTAGCCTGTTTAAAGACTTTATTTAGAGAATTTCAATTTCTAGCAATTTGTGGACCAAAAATCTCCCTTTCCAAACTATATAGGAACTTGCTTCTGTAATCCCCTTTCTTGGACATCTTAAAATCACTCCATGGACTCCTTAGGGATTTGGAGGCTGCAAATTGGAAGCCCATAATTTCTTTTATACATGCAGCGTGGAGCATTGATTGCCCAGTATTGTGCCTAGGGAACCAGCTGGGAAATCAGGCATCTCAAGGAATGGTGGTTTAACACTGGATATTCGCAGCAATTATCTTACCACTGTGCTTTTCTCTTGTCCCCTCCCAAAGCCATGCACAGTTGTTCCAGCTCATGCTTACAACAGGCAAAAAACTCTGTGGTGAAATATGAAACATTTTATTTTGTTTCATTTTCTTTTCGGGCTGGCCTCATTATGAAAGTAAGATGGTGCTTATGGGGCACCCAGTAACAGGTATGTGAGAACAGGTAATTCTCATAAATAGATGTGTTTATTTTCATGGCACTGCAGCTGGGCAATTAACACAGCTTGTTTTCTGGGTGACACTGGTGTCACAATTCTAACCTAAGGGACATTATCGCTTACTTGCTGATATATATATATATATTTACTGAAAAGGATTGCAAATTGAGCCCAAAATGACAGACAGAATGTTTTTTTACATAAGAATTTGGTCACAATTATGTCTGTAAATGAACATAACAGACGTGAAACTTCTTGAACTTCAAAAGACAGCTTCTTTTGGAGCCCTCTATGGATCACATTTGAGGTCATTAAATCATTAGCAGGCAGCAGGGAGACTGTAATTTTGCTTTTCTTCAACCTAACCATTCTACTATGCAGCCCCTTTTCTCCTCACATTGCCACTTCTACTCGAGTTGATTACCAACATGGTCTTCGAATAAACCTGCTGGTTATACAAGAAAAGATGACCATCTGAGTAAAGCTGTAAAATCTACTTTTATAAAATTATCTCCCTGGACTTAATTATCACTATCCTGCTGCATGCTCTGATTCTGCACTTGCTTATCCCTTGACTTCATTCTCTTGTTTGATAATACAGCTTCTCATAAGCCACACAAGCCTTGCAATATATTTCACTCACTTGCTGACATTTCACATTGTTGTTGATATGCATCCCTAGGTATCCCAAATGCCTGTCAATTAATCAGTCATAAGTCTGCAGAGTGTTATTAGAGCCAGGGACTAAGCACCCAGCTTTCAAATGAGGCAATATTTATCAATTCATGTGACTCTCACTATGCAAAAAGAGAAATTGTACTCTGTCATTGCCAGCAGTCTTAAGGGTATTAGACTACAAGGCAAACTCTGGACCAAATCCTTCTGGATCTACCGGAGATATCTTACAACTTCAGTGAGTTTTGGCTCCTTCTAGCTTTATCTGTTGTGATCTGCTAATTTTTCTGTCTCGTGATTAAAAAAAGGCTTGGAATGCAGTGTGGCCTTTAAATGCTGTCTTGAAAATTATTATTTCCATGAATTTTAAGAACATAAACTGGCTGACGCAACTGCAGAGATAATATGGGTTAGCTTTCCTTCAGACTATGGAAGAAATTAAAAACTGAAAAGCACTTTTGGTAATCCTCCCCCCTACTTTTCCATGCACAATTTCATGCTTTCCATCTGTTTAACACATTGTAAGGGTTTTATTAAAGGAAACAACCTGTTTCTTCTAGAATGTGCAGGCTTCTGAAAACTAAGAGCAATGATGACCATGAATGGAGTGTGAGCTGCATGGCACAGCATGACACCTGAGGGAGGGTATTTCTTCTGCTGTTTGCCCCCACCGGGCTTACCTGTGTCACAGGCAAAGCCAAGTAAACATTTTTCTCTCCTGTAAGAAATATCAGTGTATTCTGCTTAAGAGAGCAGCTTCCCAGGCAGAGATTTATTTTCTGATCCCACTCTCCACTCATCCATTTGCTACCAAAGCCCCAAGCTCAGGAGAAATTACTGGCTATAACTGAACAAGGGTGTTCATGTGTAGCAAATATGTTTTCTTTAGTTGTCTAAATATTGATGTTCTCCGTCCTTGTTCCTGAGCAGCGTCATAATTAGTGATGAAATATTTACTTCCCCAGAATACGTTCCAACTGTGCTTCATCCAAGGAGTCTCACTTATGGCTCTGTGTAATGTGCATTTCATGAAAGAAATGCTGTGCTGGGTCTGTCCAAACGTAAGGCAGAGTTTAAGGGATGCTTAGAGTTACGTAGGCCCCAAGATTTATGAACGCAGGAGAGACTGTGAAGCTTTTGCTAGCACCAGTAGCTTGCAGTGTCTGAAGAGGTGGAGTGACAGATGTGTGAATACTCTGCTGATGTTTCCTTATTGCTCCTTAGCATTTGCAGGACCCATGTGTATGCTGCTGACACAACAAGGAGGAGAAATATCTCCAGTTTTTCATTCATTGGTGTTCCAACAAAATTCCTGGCAGACTCAAGGTCTGCCTGGCCGGTTAGGAGCTGGCTCTGAGCTGCTCAGCTGTAGAAGCTGGCATCAGCACTGTCATTCAGGGGAGGAACAGCCAGACTTTGGATTCATGGAAGGCACAAGTGGCATGGGAGGGGAGGTTGAGGCTTTTAAGAGCTTCCTTCTTGTGCTGCAGTTTGAGGGACAGGAATGGACAGGTTTTAGGCCATCCACCTTCATACATGAGCAGAGGCAGGTGATGAAATGGTCAGCTCTGTCTGCACTCGAGGCTGAGTCTTCTTTCAGTGAAAGATTAGTTTAAATATAGATGTTTCGAATCTAAATGTGAGTTGCTATCATTTTCCTCCTTGTCTGATAGTCCAGAGCAAAATTTTAATGTCAGAAATATAAGAAACTTCCAAATTTATTTTTTTAAACTTATTTGTGAAATGTCTTTCTCAGAGGGAATGGTTTTTGAAGGAATTTCCTGTTCTGAAAGAAGCAGAAGGGGGATTTAATTCACATCTTTCTAACTTGGGATGCATGTTCTGACAGGTATAGAAGCAATTTCTGAAAAATATATGATCTAGTTTTTTTCCACTTTTCATCAAGGTGCATGAAAAAAACCCAAACCTGAGATCTTTGAAATCTTTTTGCAAGACAAGAAAGTCATTCCATCCAGACTTATTTGGCCAGTCTACATGACCCCTTGAAGGTCTTTATGTGATAGAATCTCTCATGGAGCCTTCTTCAACCCTTGATTGTAGCAACACAGAACATTCACTCTTGATGGTATTTGATGAGTAATCATACTCAATGAGTACTTGAGCACTGGTTGCTATAGGGGTGGAACATCAGTGCAGAAATCTGAGGCAAAGAAATGTCAGTCATGAAGTTGTCAGAGTGAGAAAAACTAGGTGTATAATTAGCATAGACGTAATTCAGATCTCTGAAAAATCTTAAGTGTCAAATTTGTGCCTAAAAACTTTTTATCTGCTTTGTATTTCCTCAGTCTGGGTTTAGGCAGGCCAGAAGCGCAGCCTGAAGGGAAGTGGCAGTGGGGTGACTGCTGGCACTGCCAGCAGCTGCTGAGGACTGTGTATGTGAAAGAGTTGAAGGCCACAGCTGGAACTAGACTTGAGAGTGAGGTTATGTACCTGCAGACACACTGACTGTGTGTACCTACTCTCATGCAGCTTGTGCTGGGGTGATTGGTCATGGAAGCAGCAGCTGTGCTGGCACCATGTGTCTGCTGAGCCCTGCAGCAGAGATACTGATAGAGATTCTGCTTTTGTTACCCTGTTTCCTCAAACAGCCCAACTAAGCTGATAAAAGCATATCTGCTCTAGGGGTTAGCAGACCTAAGTTTTGAGATACAATTTGTGTTTACTTATTTATTTACATTCATAACCAGCACAGCTGTTCCAGAAAAGCTTTGCAGGACAACCTTTACCTTGATAAAATGACCACTGCACTGCTAACCTGTGCATGGTGCAGTGCCATATTTTAGGCAAGGCTCACTTAATTTTTATTGGGATGTTCAATGCAATGTAGTACCACAATCTGTCAGACAATAAAAGTGCTATTTCCTCCCCAGGCTGTATGTGTTCTCACCGGTTACAATGGTATTGAAATGATGCCAGTTGCATCGTGTTTGTAAACAGTGCCAGATTGGGACTGCATGCTCCATTCTGTAGGATCATGTCTGTTGTGTGAGGTGGGCATCACTCAATTAAGCAGCTCCCTTTGTTTTTCCCTGGATTTCTCCTCGACATTTATTTCTGGGGAGGCAGATCCTGCAGGCAGCTTTATTTGTGGTTCAGGAAGAAGACACACATGAATGCCCTCACGCCATATTTATCATGGTCTCGCCTGCCTTGCAAAGGTAGCTGCAAATGTTGTGATGGATAGAGGATGACTTACAGAAACCACAGTTTTGCTGTGGTTTCTGTAAGTGCTGTTCTTCATCTTTGAGCAAAGAGACATGGTGTAATTTCTTGTGGCTGTGCCACACAACAGAGCTCTGATCTCTTGGCTCTTCACTGTCTGTGTAAATAACTATTGCCTTTTAAAAGAGGTTTTGCCTGATCAGGTACTGAAGTTGCTGTGCTGTGGTGTTTGGCAATGGTTCAGAAGAGAACCTGCTTCTCACCCTCCTACCCCTCTGGGTGTAAAAGTACTGCAGCATCAGGTGGGGTCATTTATAGCTTAAATCCCACAAATAATGTAGTTGCAAATAAGATATACACATCCAGGGAAGAAGACAGTAAGGATTTAAGTTTAATAAAGAGCTTTGTCATTTAAACTGAAGGTAAGAACTTCTTTTTTATATTAATGGGATTTTGAACTGTTGACAGTGTATTATCATTAAAGGGACATACTGTTAGGTAAGAATGCAGTTGTGCTCCCTGAAGAGCAGAGGTCAGTGTTGTCATCTTATTTGTTATCCCACTACATTTCTTAGTGCAGATTTATTCTCTCTGCATCTGCCTCGTGTTCTTTTTAAACAAAGCTCCAAACAAATGAGTCCAGGTAGACATATTTTTCCTCCTTATTGTTAGTGGCAATGTTTCCTTGGTGCCTGTGTTGAGGAGAATTTTCTCAGTCCCTTGTTTCCTCCTGTCTCTGCAGGAGCAGAACTCACCATGGGATTGAAGCAGCTACCAGTGGCTGCAGCTGCACCCTGCTCTGGGGTGGTGGCACTGCAGAAACCGGGGTGCAGGGGTGCAGGACTATGCCATGCAGCTCCCTGCTTGAAGGGTGTGCAGAGACTGATGGAGGACAGGTATGGTCCTGATGACTCAGACTGGAGTAATTCATCTAATCACCTGCTAAATGCATGGCACTAGGAACCAACTTTTTCTCCTTAATCAGACGAAAGAACACAAAATGTGACTGTTCCCTACTGGTTCTGTTGTATTAAGAGCTGAAAAAACCCCAGAGATTAAATAACATTTCCAGAAATCAATCTCACTAGCTATTTACTGGGGTTTTCTTCCCTGTCTAATATGCAGTGAAGATGTAAAAGCCTAAAACTGGCGTAAAAAAAATCAGAAGATGAATATTCTGCTTTCAGACACTGGCTTCCATTACTTTTTTTAGAAGAAGGAGGAAATAGTTATAAAATTACAACAAAGCAACTTTGATAGTGGAAAAATAACTGGTGTGCATTTTGTTTGTTCCTTACTATTCTTGGTTGGGGAAGGAATCTTTTCACTTTAAGGCTTGGTCATAGGTTTTAACAAAAGTAGTTTGGGATCAGCTCAAATACAGCGATGTCTTCTTGCAGCCAGGAAATATCTCTTAATCAAGAGACACAGCCGTGGAAGAAATTCTGATCTCCCTCAGGTAGCAGCTTTAGAAAACTCACCTTTCAAGATTTTTGATAAAATAGGTGGGTCTGTGGAGTCAGTTAAATAAGATTATAGGTTTGGATTAGAACAGCCCCCAAGAGTGATCTAACCTGCACCAGAACCGGGCACAGCCCCTTTCCTCCCCAAAGAAGGCTTCATAGCCAGACCTTTGGTTATTTCTGTGCCCCAGTGTGCGAGGTAGATCAGGGCTGATGAAGAGCATCAAAGCCAAGCTTGCTTCCATCACTTTTGAAAGGTTACTCCCTACCTCCTGCCCGCCATGTGTTGCCAGATGTGCCTGGTGACTGTTAAGTAGCAGTTATTTTTATTTCCCCTCCACTAAACAAAAACAAATGAAGAAACAAAACCCCCCCAAATAAAAAACCCCACAGGCTTATCTAAAGAAAAGCAGCAAAATGTCAGTTTTCTTATGCAGAGAGTAACTGCTGTTGGTGAGGTGGATTTTTGCCCCTGTGTGCAGTCAGGCTCGTGGCTGCATGCGGGAGCTGGGCTCAGCCAGGCGGATATCCATTAGGTTCATCTGTTTCTTGTAGGCAGAAACTCACGTGCTCTCGACAGGGGCTTGTTGTGCTGCAACTGTCACTGTGAGTAATGGCTGCTCCTGTGATAACTCAATGTAACTATTGGATAGTGAATGACTTACCGAGGCTTTTTGTAGAACAACTGTACAGCACAAATTCAAGTTTTTATAAATGGGGACTGGTGTCTGTTGTGATAAATCAGATTATTTGTTTTGCCCTGTACTTCCAGCATATTCAATTTGCACCGCAGTAAGACAAACTTATTGTGATTACAGACTTATTTTTGCTGTTGAAGGTGACAGTGGTGAAATGCACATCTAATGATCTTGCTTTCAAGACACTCCAAAATTTCTCCTGGCCATTGCAGGAGAAGCCACCTGGTCAGCATGCTGCAGGGCATGGGCTGAGCCCTCTTGTCTTCAGGAACCACAAACCCTCTGCTGCAGAAGGACTGCCAGGTTATTGTTACAGGTAAGGACTGAGTCTTGCCTTGCATGGGTGCATCCTTTGCACAGTGTAAAGCAATAGGTTGCACTGCTGATTCTGAAGCTTTCTCCCTGAGTGCCTTTTTTGGGCCTTTGGGACCCAAAACGCAATGAAGCGAGACTTAAAATAAAGTGAGGTGGGAAATGGAGCAGGTTCATGGTCACAGAGTGTTGGAGTGAGTTTGAGGAATGACGAGACTGAAACCCCTGAGCAGTTGTCTCTATTTTGTCCTAATTTCTGGAGAAAGGATTTTGCTCTGTGTTACGATCCGGTTTAAACCCAGAAAAGCAAAGAAAGCTAAGTCTCTGTGCATAAACCAAAAAGAAANGCTGTGGATAAGCTTCCCTCCCCCGGGTGAGGGTTGGGGGGACCCCCTCAGCTGGGCTCCTCTGCACAGAGGAGGATGGGCAGTCACTGCACCTCTGACCAGAGGCTTTTCCAAGACACCCAAAGCCTCTCCTCCCTCCTCTCCTTGGTGTGAGGGTCTGTGGGAGCCTGGCAGCTGATAGCCCTGGGGCTGTGGTCTCCACCTTGGAGGTGTTAAGCCTGTGCTCTGTGAATGTCCCCAGCCCTGAGCTGTTACTTTTATCTTATCTTCATCATCGAGTGAAGGCCTCAGTCAGGGCCCCATTCAGGGTGTGCTGGTCTTCTGGCAGCTTTTGTAATACAGTTTTAAAAGTCCTTCATGAAAATGTTTGAGTCATAAACTATAATATTTCAGTCTCTGACACTCTGCTACAGTCAGTAGTGTCAAACGAGCACCTTGTTGCACATCTTTTTCTTTTTGGGATGTAGTATGGTACCTTCCTCTAATTTTACTAATGTAGGCAGTCAGGATATACAGGTTTGCTTTCTCCCTTCAGCTATGGCCTTTTTATGACATTTCCTAAGCTGGTCTGGAGGGATTAGCACAGGGCATTGTACATAGCTCTGTCCTCTTGTGGCTGTGGCTGGCAAATCTGACTTGCATGGGATGGGATAAAATAGCTCTGATGTCTCTTACACAAGTGGTGGTGGGGTCCCCCAAAACAAGTAAGAGACCTTGAGGCTAGTCTGTTTTGTTTCAGTTTTGGGTTGCTTTTTTTTTTTCCCCTAGAGTGGACCAGCGTGTTGACATTTGTTACCTTAGCAAATGATGTGTCTCCTGCGTTTCTAGGTTGGTGGGATAGTGGAGTTGGGTGTGCTGGGAGTAGCCTCTCACTCCTAATGTTACACTTGGGGAGTATTTGCTTAGTAGTGGTTTTGGGAAGAGGCCTGGACAGCCTGATATGCAGGGCTGCCATAGAGTGATGAGATCACATTTTTGCCCCTTGTGCTCCCTCTGATTCCATAGAAATGTCCCTGCATGCTGGCAACCGTGTGGGATAGGCAGAAGACAAGATGAATATTTGGTCTTTTAAATTATTCTTTATTTACCTCTAGTGGCTTCTAAAGAGCATTTCACCCCTCCAGCCTTCCTCCCCTTTTCAATTCTACTGTTTTGAGGGGAAAAGACTGATCCTTTCCTTTCGGGAAGTAGTCTGGTTATAGTTTAGTGTTACTTCTCTCATCTCATATCATAGTGTTTAGCATATGAACACTTACCTCAGCACCCAGATTCCCACTGCACAGTCCAAGCCCCTGTATCAGACAATTTCAGCAGCTCTAGACAAAATACTTTCTTTTCCCACCCGCATAACCTTTCTGCAGTAAGCCTTACCCATTTTACTCTACTGCAGATGGTAGGATGGTTGGTGTCTCAGAGGGGTAAAGCACTGGCTCTCTTCAGCTCCATCTCTGAGGCCTCATGCAGTCAAGTGTTTTTGGTACCCAGTACAAAGTGTAAAGGCTGCATGTAAAGTTCATTGATGTTTCTGAGACTTACTGTTGAGTGCCTGACTCCCAGCCCTGTTTTTGGCACAGGTAGCATGTGGTGAATGACAGCACAATAGACTGCGAACCAGCTTCCGCATTTTAATCTGCTTTTTTTTCTACAAGGGAAGGGAGATTTTTTCCTGGCATTCCTCCACAGCTTTGCACAGCCTGAAATTAAATTGCTAGAGCACTGCCCTAAGAGATTTTAATTTACATTTCAATAGTCCAAAGTAGCAGTTACTAAATCTCCTTGTTGGAGTAAGCTTAAGGTTCTGGTTAGTCACTAAAGTTTTTGGTATTGGGGAGAAATAGGTGTTTAACTCTGAGGGTTGAGGTATAATTTCTTTTGCTGTGCAAGGGTATGAGCACAGGAACTCTGTCTCTCTATTAGAAGGGTTTAAAAAGTACCAGCCCACAGTTTTTAGTTACCTCCACCTCAGCTGAGAGACACAGGCAAAGCAGGCTTGTCTTACCTAATGCTGCTCAGCCTGGGTGAAGAGGAGCATGCAGTTCCCCTCCCCTCCTGTGCCCCACTGTGTGTGATTTATTAACTTACTGGAGACAAAATAGAACGGGCCAAAAAAGGTCAAGAAGTGTAGTTTGATGCATGGGTAAAGGAGGCATGTGCCTAGAAAATCAGGGATATGAGAACAACCTTGTTTCCAAACTCTGTCCCAGGCAGAGTCTGGAGAGCTGCTGCATTGACCCCTGGGCTGTGGCTGAGAGGGGCAGCCCTGGCAGCCCTTCCTCTCCCTGCAACTCCCTCATCCTCTATCCCTGTGCCAGATGAAGCTCTCCAAGGGTGCTCCTGGGCTGGCCCTCCCTCTCAATGCCAGCCCCTTTCTGTCCTGCCTATCCCCAGCTACTCCTCTATCCTATAGGACTGGGTTGCCCGTGTCATTGAGAGAGCAGCGAGGCAGCTCCACACTTGATGGCTTGGACAACCTTAAACGGTGTATTTTGTGCTGAGGTTATTGCAAGAGAAGACATAGCAGCTGGTGGAAAACGCTGAGATGTGTTCACAGGTGACACAAGGCATTCCGTCCTGTCTGCTGCCTGGGCAGCTGTGAGAGGCAATGCTGCAGTGAGGAGATGGGTCTGGCAGGCAGAGTGAAAACCAAATTACTGTAACGGGGAGGGAAATCTGTTCCTGGCTTGCTGATGCTTAAAAGAAGCTAGACTTCTGGCTTCTGCAGCTATTTTTCTGTGTTGATCTTCTTCCCTTTCACAAAGAAAGCTTTCCCTCACTACCCAGACCTCCCTGGTGCAAAGAGGGTGGTGGCGGGGACTTATGTTCTCACCCGACAGTGGCTTTTCCAACTTGTCTCTCTAGTGTCCATACCAAGGGAGACGTGGCCCTGACAACACCTGATGAGGATACCCTAGGATGTAGGGCAATGCTGTAGTGTATAAAGCTGCTGCACCTTTGTTTTTAAGCCTCTTCCTTGGACTGTGGCACATCTGTGACTTGCTCCTGTGGTGCAATGGATGTCTGTCCCATTGCAATGCCAAAATCTAGATGCACATTCTAAAAAACCTGAAAAAGAAGAGGGTGGACATCTCAATACAAAATCCTTTTAATAAGGTTAGTCTGAAGAATCCCACTACACAGCCATTCTGTGGAGTTACTCTCTTTCTACTTTTGTTGCACTATTTTTTTTCCTTTGGTATGAAAAATGTGTTTCAGTACTTCCAATGTATTTCACCTTCCAATGAAACAATGCTGAGCAATGCTGATCTTACATCAAAATGACTTTTGATATGAGCAGTTGAAATGCTATTTCCAGAAGCTGAAAGCACATATTAAATGGAAGAATATTTACCTGTGCATTAGCACAGTCTCCTCAAGCAGAAACAAAGAGGTAAGCTCCAAGCATCCATCTGATTAGAAGCTAAAAGGATCTGATTTTACCACTGAGCATGCTGTGTAAACATGTGAGCATGCCTTTATCTCCCTTTAAACTTTGTGCTGAGATCTCTTCTCCTTCTTAAGATACTTTCTGTGTTTTTTCCGGAAAATAAAAGCACCAGTCCCATTACCCAGATGCTCCTGTGCACCACCTGCTCTGTGAATCTCACAAGGTGTTTCTCTGTGTGTTAGAAAAATCAGCTGGGATGACAGATACAAGCACGGTATATTTACTTTAAACCTAAAACCCAAAGTCCCCAAACCTAAGCCGTTCCTTGACCAGGACCAGTATTCCTTGAGGGTCACCTTCCAGATTACCCTGGGAGCAGCTGCAGATGTTGACAGATGCCACAAGTGCTATCTGACATTATAGAAAAAGGAGCCAGGTACCAACTGCAGGTTACTTTAAAAAAGTGACTTGGTTGCTTAAGAAAAAGAAAATTATAGTAAATGAATGTATGAGGCAGTCAGTGACCTCTGATACTGTGTATCTCACTCCCTTAATGCTTGACAAATGGTTTAAGCTCAGTGGCTGGCTTTGGAGGAATGGAGCATGCACTCAGCCCAAGCATAAGCATTTTTCCCAGAATAACACAGAAGTTAATGTGCTACAATAAAAGCATCTGCTTTATTTAATGACCCATTTCATCATGTGATTCCTTTAGCTATGAAATGCCAGCAGTTTTCAAGCAGGCTGGGAGTGTCTCAGCCTGTTATCTTATTTATGAGGGAAGAAAAGAAGCAAATGAGAGCTGTAAATTATTGCTGTCAATGCTGGAGGTCTCCTCTTCTGACTGGGCCTGGCATGGTGGCCCATGGGGCAACTTCTTCTCATGCCAGGCAGAAATCTCTTCCTTGCCCCTTTCCCTGCTCTCTACTGTTCAAAAACATTGTGTGTTTACAGGTAAAATGCCAAGAATGTTTTGGAAGGGTTCTGGTGTTGGACTGCAGACTCTGCAAGGCAGCACTGGAGCTTCCCTCATGCAAAGCAGATGGGGGTGGGTCATTCAGAGATGCTGCTCTAACGCTTGCCACTCCTCTTTGCTTCATCCTCTGCCATGGAGAATAAAAATGGACGAGTTCTGCTCTTACTGCCCAGAAACGAATCTGGTTAATAATAAATGGTGATTATAAATTATGCAACTTTATGGAATATACTGGAGCAGATGAGGCCAGTTGCCTACAATCACACATCTTCTTCATTTCTCTAGAAAAGTTATATCAAAAGAACAAGGTACAGTAAAATATACTTATTCAGCAAGTGTCGCTTACTGGAAGATAATGCAATGCAGTTGTATCTTTTGTATTTAAAGGTGAGAAGAGTTCTCCACATATTTCTCTAGCTTGTTCTTTATAGCTTATTCCTTCAGACACTCCTTTATAGTCCTTTCTGGTAAGGACTCAGTTCAAAACAGCCACAGCAGAATTCCCAGCAGGTATGTGCAAAGCTGCATAAAAAGCATAATATCCACAAAGTTACTTTTCAAACTGTAGTCTGCCTATGCATTTGTTACAGCTCTACTGGGGGAAAAATTAGGAAAAAAAGGTTTTCAACAGACAATTGGAAGTGAAGTTCATTACACCACTGCTTCTCCTACCTCATCTGAGAGGGTAATTCAGTCCAGATTATTTCTGTAATCCATTTCCTAGCACAGCTCTGTGAGTGGCTGTGTGGCCTGGGTGTAGGAGGAGGAGAAATGGAAAAAGGGGATGGTCTTTACCCCCCAGTGTCACCAGTGATGCTGGGTTGAGTAACCCAGGCACCAGTGACTCTCCAGCCGGTGGGGGCCCCAGGGGACCCTTTTGGCAGTGGGAAGTGTTCTGCAGCTGATTCGTGAAACAACTGTAAGTGTGTTGTTTCATGCTCTTCCCAGGTGAGTGTGTTAATGTGTGACAGAAGACGAAGGTTGGCTAAAAACATAGAGTAACTTCTGGCCTAGTTAAGCATAAACATTCTTTCCTAGTAAGTTTTCTTACAGTTTAACATTTTATCTGAAGTTTTTATGATGTCCTTTCTTTACATTTTGAGGAACTGTACTCAATTTTTTTTCTCCATTATTGCATTTCTATCAAACAGGCAAATATATTTTCTGTATGCTTCTCTTCCATGTAATGTCCTCTTTTTAATTTGTTTTTCAGCATGCTGCAGTTACCATGAAAGTCTCTTGTTACCATTGCATTGGACCAAAGTTCAGAGTTGGCTGCTTTCCATCAGAGACTCCCCTTGGCCTCTGTTCATATGCTCACTTGCTACGTTAAGTAGATAAAAGCTTTTTTTTTTCTTGAGTCATTATTTATGTGTTTCCCAGGTTCCCAGAACCTGGTAATAAAGCTATGTTAGGTTACTTGTTGTTTTTAAGTAGCAACATGCCCTGTTCTGCGCTGTCTGGAAGTGGAATAGCCTCAAGACAAAGGAAAACAAAAATGCAAAACATTATGGTGACATGACCTTGAAGGGGATCCCCTCTATCCCAAGTTCTCTCTGCCCGTTGTGTATAAGTAGGGCTGCTAGGAACAGTAGAAATGGTGTGTTTATTTTCCCAGTTTTTCTCAAAGTGTCCAAGGTGAGTAATTGGAATTTCGTTCTCTCGTTGTTACCCGTGATACATAGAATTCATGTCTTAAAGGGCAGTTTATCTCTGGAGAGCCAATATAAAAAAAAGTGGTAAATTCTTACAGAGCAGTTTCATTTCCTGTGTGTATACAGATTTGGATTTAGTTTTGCCTGTTGCAGATGAATTTCCTATTTTTTTTCCCTGCATATTTTCTTCTTTCTCTTGCCGGGGAGAGGCACCTGGAGAAAATTGAAGTGGATTTTTTTCTGACTTTCCCAACACAAAAGAATCATTAAATAATATCTGGATTGTGGTGCCAAGCTGAGCCCCCGCTTACATCTGTGGAAGAACACTAAAGGCACAGAGAAAGGATGTAGCCTGTGAAAACTTCAGTGATGGAGGGTGTGTATGACTCTAGATTAACTCAGAGGGAGCTCTGGGTTAGTTGGAGTCAGAAATACCCATCTTCCCATTTGTGAAACGACAACCTCATGTAAATCACAAAGATGTGACAAACCCTTGGACGCTGCTCATGCAGAATTGGTCTGTGAAGCTGAGTTGTTTTTGAAATAAGATTTTGCTAGAGACATACTGGGACCCCACCCTGGAGTGAATAAAACTTCCAGGCAGATGAAGAACACTTCTTAATGTGAGACCTTTTCTTCTGCAGCATGCAATGTTTTGTTGTAGAAGTTACGGTCAGTTTTAGATGTCTTTTAACTATGCTATGAATTACATCCATAAGAAAGAGGAATATGGAGCAGAACATTTCCCCTTTCTCATGGCATACGTCCATAGTTTCCGGGTAAGAGGTGTGAAGGCAAGGACAGTGAGTATTTTTTTGTATACATTAAAAATTTTTTATTGATAAGGTTTAATATTATGCCAACATAATGCCATTACTCCAGTGGGTAAAGAAGAGTTGCCATTGCTCTAGAGTCAGTCTTACAGGGAATGAAACAGTAAAGCAGCACTATCACCATGAAGGAGACCTTTGATCTTCAAAATTTTGTGATATGAAGGGTTCACTACAGGAAAAGGAATTATTTGTAAGGTTAGTGAGAAGTGAAAATAAATCTGTGTAAGCTTCTAGAGTCTTGGTTTATTTTGGGTTTTTGAACAGCACAGACTTACTAGGAAATTTTGTTAGTGTCTAATTCCCAAAGAAAGCAACTGGTTTGTGCCACAGCATCAGAAGTCAGGTACGCAAAATAACAACGAACATAGATTTTGTTAGCCAGGGGAGTGCATATTCAGGCATCTTTAAGGTTTCCTTAAAAAATATAAAACGTTGTTTAAACTCACATACAAAATCATATCAAGTCACAGGTATTGGAATTGAAAAATGCGAATTTGTAAACTTTTCCAGGCTTACCTGCAAGCTCTCAAAATATCTATGAGATGAGCAAAACTCTTGTGTTTTTGACTGAGAAATCTATTTCTGAAACTTATGAAAAAGGTTGCTATTAGAAAACTGATTTAGTAGACTCCTGTGCCTGGGGAAAACTATGGTTTCTCAGACCCTTGGATTGTTCTGGCAATGTATATTTTTCACCCAGGGACGCAGGGCTGATGAATCCAGCTGGGCAGAGGGCAGGCTCAGTTGTGGTTTTGCTCAACTGCCAGCTGCAGCCCAGCAAAGCTGTTCCTCCCTGGTTCTGTTCTAATCTGTTTTGGACAAGCTGCAGAGAGGGGAGAGCAACTTATGGAGAAACTGTAGGCTGATCTCCTAGCAAACTGAAGCTTTAATAACTTAAAGTGGAAATGAGGGTGGACGGAAGGTGGGAGTCGACTCTGTGCATCCCTTGTCCATCAGGCTGGGATTTGGGGCTGCCCTGCTTCCCCCAGCAGGACTGCAGGCACCATTTATCCTCCTATCAGGGGGCATGGCATGGTTTTGGCTGTGTGTTGGTAGCTGTATTTCTAGCAGGACATGCTGAAATTCTCGTAACTCTTTCTTATGAAGAGAAAAACAGTTCATGGCTCAATTTTCCCTGCCCTGCCCATCCCAATTTAAACTTGTCAAACTTGTGTGCAAAACATCACAGCCTCATGAACATTTGCAGGCACAAGTTTTCTGAAGTAAACAGAAAGCCCTTCTTTGAAAATTGCAATCCTAATCCATTTTTTTTTCGCATAGTGTCTGCTTTAATAATGACTGTTCTCTCATCAGTTTTCATCTATGGAGAACTGAAGTAGATAAATGTATATTGATCTCTATTAACTACAAATTGGTTACAAGTTGCCACTACAACTTGAGTGGATTTTTTTTTTTTTAAGATTAAACCATGTGGACTTTACCTTGTTGAAAAGCAGTGGTAGCCTCTATTCTGATGGTTCTTTTCCATATGGGTATTGAACTGCTGTACTCCCTGATAGCATTGATGTAGATAAGATTTGCTTGTAATTTTCTTTCTCATTTGTATTCAAGTACATTGCACATAGTTAATGGTGGCTGATATTTGCTGCTTCAGAAGCAAAATGAGAAGCTAAAATCTTAAATTTTCCATATCTATTTCAAGTGATTGAAATGGCAAGGACAAAAATTGCCCTCTTCTGTGGACAGCGGTTGCATCAAATAATTAACAGAACTTTTGCTACTTAGTTTATTCAATCATCTGAAAATGCTTTTTAGATATAGTGGCACAGAAATAATGGATATGGCAGATGAAACCCCCCCAATCATTAAATATATGTGTCTCAGACAAAGCTGCAGTGCTAAAGGACAGTTCTGAATTTGTGTCTCTGTTTCATGTCTGATTGAAAGAATGCATAGGGGTGTTTTATGAAGCACTGAGTTGTGGGGCGATCTGAGACCATTGGCTAAGGAAGAAAGGAAAATCATAATGTAACTACACTGGCAACATGAACAGTGGAATTAAGTGGACCCTCAGCAAGTTTGCCAACTGCACCAGCCTGTGTGGCGTGGTCGACAGGCTGCAGGGAAGGGAGGACATCCAGAGGGACTGTGGCAGGTTTGAGGTGTGGGTCCATGCAAACCTCATGAAGTCCAGCAAGGCCCAGTGCAAGGTCTTGTGCCTGGGCTGGGGCAATCCCAAGCAGAGGTAAAGGCTGGGGGGAGAATGGATCAAGAGCAGCTCTGAGGAAAAAGAGTTGGGGCTATTGGTTGACAAGAAGCTGGACATGTCTCAACACCGAGCACTTGCAGCCCAGAAAGCCAATCGTGTCCTGGCCTGCATCAAAAGCAGCATGACCAGCAGGGTGAAGGGGTGGTTCTGCTCCTCTGCTCCTCTTCTGCTCTCTGGTGAGACCATTTGGAGTGCTGCATCCAGCTCTGGGATTCCAAACATAAAAAGGGTGTGGACCTGTTGGATTGAGTCCAGAGGAGAACCACAAANCATGAAGTCCAGCAAGGCCCAGTGCAAGGTCTTGTGCCTGGGCTGGGGCAATCCCAAGCAGAGGTAAAGGCTGGGGGGAGAATGGATCAAGAGCAGCTCTGAGGAAAAAGAGTTGGGGCTATTGGTTGACAAGAAGCTGGACATGTCTCAACACCGAGCACTTGCAGCCCAGAAAGCCAATCGTGTCCTGGCCTGCATCAAAAGCAGCATGACCAGCAGGGTGAAGGGGGGGTTCTGCTCCTCTGCTCCTCTTCTGCTCTCTGGTGAGACCATTTGGAGTGCTGCATCCAGCTCTGGGATTCCAAACATAAAAAGGGTGTGGACCTGTTGGATTGAGTCCAGAGGAGAACCACAAAGGTGATAAAAAGGTTAGAGAACCTCTCCTATGGAGACAGGCTGAACAAGCTGGGGTTGCTCTGTCTGGAGAAGAGAAGGCTCTGGGGAGACCTTATAGCAGCTTTCCAGCACCTAAAGAGGGCTTTTTAAAAGGGCCTGTAGTGGTAGGGCAAAGGGGAATGGCTTCAAACTGAAACAGGGCAGAATTAGATTAGCTATTAGGCAAAAATTCTTTACTGTGAGGGTGGTGAACGCTTGAACAGGTTGCCCAGAGGAACTGCGGATGCCCCATCCCTGGAAGTGTTGAAGGCCACGTTGGATTGGGCTCTGAGCAACCTGGTCTAGTGGGTGGCACACCTGCCTTTGGCTTGGGTTGGAACTAGATGATTTTCAAGCTTCCTTCCAACCCAAACCATTCTATGATTTTATAATTTTTAGTTAAAAATCTTGTATATCTCTGTAAAGCAACTGATATTTACTGTAACTCAGTAAATGCTAAAAGACAGAGATAGGTGCTGGCAGAGTCCTGTATCAGCACTATATTTAGGGGGATAATTTGCATTCAATAGAGATTACTGGCAGGTGCATGTGTTCATATAATCATAATGACTTGCCTAAAGATGTTGTTGGGTGTGTTTTTCTTTAATTAAGAAGTCTACCTCTCACTGCTTTTTCTGACAGCTTATTCCAGCATAAAGCACCTTACTGCCTAGTATGAAACCCATCCCTAGGAGCTAACCACAGTTTCAAATAACAAAGGCGTTTCAATATGTTACAGAGTCCTGCATATTGGCTAGCTGCTTCTCAATTAAAAGATTTATGATATATATAAAACAGATGAAAACTGGAACCGCCAGCTGTAAACTATTAATGCAAGAGTGGTAGGCTCGTGCAATCAGGTAAGGTCAGTTGCTATGCGCCGTCAGAAAAGGATAGATTCCATATCATTCAGATCAATGTGCTTCAGTACATTCTGTTAAAACATCCCAATTTCCAGGCAGCCTGTAGACTCTAACCATTTCCTGAAGCAATTAGAGAAGTATAATGCAAAGCAAAGCAGAGATGAAAACCAAAGTGAACTATTGACATGTAAAACATGGAGTAAAACTCATGTCACTTCTCCCTTAGTCATAGCTTAGTGCTGTTAATCATCTACTCTTTGTTGCATTGTCAGGTGAACAGCTGAGATTTTAGGTGATTTATATGCCTGTTGTTCACTTTGCAATGCAAATGCCTGGAAATGCATGTGCTCTGCTGCCAAATGTCAGCTGGGAAGAGGTAACCTGCAGCTTTTTGTGCTCTGGGAGTACCTTGAGCTCCTCTTGAGTCATCCCCAGGGGAGGTATGACCTTTTTCTAATTTGTTCATAAACAACTGGCTGTGTAAGTACCACCATGCTCTTAGAATATCTCACGTTTCCGAATCCTTCAACATAACCCTTTGTACTGTTGATATTTCCAGTAATATATGACCAAGCTCTGGGGTCATGAATCAGGTAGTATTGGCATTGGAACTTACAGACAGAGGGCTGAACACAAGCGATTTGAACAGCTAAATTCAAATGTGTTTGTTTTGGAAGAAATAGATCTAAAAGAAGAATAGAAAGTAGACCATGACTCTTGTGTGGACAGACTGGATAATAGATAACGCTCTTGAAAAGGAAAAGACGATTTCAGTCCTTCCATTTTTCTTATACAAGCGCTGTTGGGCCAAATTGTTCCTTCTCTGACTCTTCCAAGGGCAACAAGTACCATAAAAGATTGTCTCTCTGTTTCAGAAGTATCTCCAGCAGAGCTTAAAACAAAGTGGAAATGTAGATGTTTTACATATGTTTAGAAACTGCTCTTAGATATTGTTAGATGCTAAATTCAGACTTTATGCAAGTAAAAGGAGCTTGGCCTTTATCCTGCCACAGGATAGGAAGTCCCTGTAGCAGCTGGGTGCAAGCCTCACACTGCAACCATCTGGTGTCACAGAAATGGCTTTAAACTATATATTTTCTCCAAGAAGCTAAAAGAAGGAAACTTTTTTAGCTGTCATTACTCTTTTGGTGTTGAAGTACCTTTATGTCCTGCACTTCTCTAAAACTCAAGTTCTCTCTCAGTATCTTTAATGTTGAGTCAGTTGTTTCTGAGTACCTCATGACAAAATTTGTGAATCAAAATAATGCCAATAAACATCTATCTGTTTCTTACCGTTTCCTAGCATTGTGCTCTCTTCAAGCTTAGAATAATCTAATGCTCCTCTATAGACAGCAGTTTATGAAACGTTTTGCAGAAGGGAAAGCTGCATGTGCCTCAGTTATCTGGTTCAATTTAGCACTTTACAATAAGTTGTTTTTTAAGAGAAGAATAATATATTTTGGCAGTTGCTCTAATGAGGGAATGCTGAGCTACTGCTGGATGGAACAATGCATTTTCTGTTCTCTCAGAGTAGTGTTGTCTTTTGTTATGATTTAATTTTTGGTTTGCATTAAGTTATTTTTTAATGGCACTAAACTCCTTGCTTGTTTGGGATGGGTAGTTGACTCATTTGCTTTATATGAAAATAGATATGATGCTATGAAATGGCCTCAGGCTGCGCCAGGGGAAGGTTGGACATCAGGCAGAAATTATTAAAGGGAAAAGTAGTCAAGCTTTGGAATGGGCTGCCCAGGGAAGTGGTGGAGTTACCATCCCTGGAATTGTTCAAGAAATGACTGGACATGGCACTCAGTTCTATGGTTTAGTGGGCAAGGTGGTGTTCAAAGGTTGGACTTGGTGATCTTTGAGGCCTTTTCCAACCTTAATAATCCTGAGATTCTATGGAATTTGAAATCTGTTGCTGTCTGGAACCGTGATGATCTCCAGAAGATGAGATGTGCTCTAAATATCACCTTTTTAATGTTCAAGTAGAAAAGATATTACCATTTAATTTCTGAAAAAAGCATATTCACATGCTAACATGTAGCCAGCAAATCTCCATGCTTTTATGAAGATGCTTGACAAATTTCAGCTTGCCTTTCTGGATTTTGATTTATTTTCAAGTCATCAGCACATACAGACTTGTAAGTCTCCTGTATTGAGGGTGTCAGTGACTTGAGAAATGTAACTTCCTGGATGTCTGCTATAGAGTCCTCTATGTCTTTTCAGAACTTTTTTCCCTTTCCCAAAGCCTTGTGAAGCCTTTTTTGTTAATCTGTAGAAGTTTTTCTATGTTCTTAAATGTTTTATAAGCCTGTTTAATCAGTCCATTATACAGCAGCATAAAAGTCACTTGAATGATCTGTTCTCCAATAGTCATAGCTTGGCTCAACACTAACAGGATAAACAGGTCCATAGATCTTTCTACATCACCACCTATTTATTCTTTTCTCAGACCTGACTTATGGGATAGACTTTATTTATTTCCTTATATCTGAGCAGCAGTGCCATGTACTTCTACCTGGTTAACAAGTCTGTGTGACTGCAGAACTCTTCAGTCATGCTTTGATTATGTTTATCTTCAAGCTTTTCACTTCACTTTATCTTTTCATACGTATTAAAGGTGGATCTAGAGATAATGAGGTAAATTTGAGGCTTTGCACTGACTTCAGTGAGCCTCATTTCTGTACCCATGGGAGCACCCAAACTTTTATATTAAATATGTAAATTGGACATACCTTTGTATGTTATCTGTTAAGTAAATTGGTAATTAACATTCATTATTTGAAGTAAAAGCATGTCACTCTGACATCCGGTGAATAGAGTGTCCAAACAACAGAACCTTTTTTTGAGTTAGCTCTTGCTATTTAGATTGGCTGACTCTTGCCTTTCAGAAAAACTGTCTTAAACTTTTAAATGGGTTCTAATTCTCCATGCAGCTTCCTGCACCGTAGCAATCTATTTTATTAAAGTAGGCTTTCTTCCCCATTGACTGCTGGGATTAAATGCAGTAACATTAACCCATCATTACACATTTCAAAACCTGTCAAATTCATGTACCATCTGAAGGGAGACTTACCCTGGTTCATATATATAGAAGGAGTTCATATTTGTTCTGTGAGTCATTTCTCACTTCTGAAATTCATTCCCTGCTATGTGCAAAGGCTGTGTTAGGTTTCTGCATGTGGTTTCAGATTTATGGCTGCAGTGGTATTGCTAATCACAGGAGACAAGTCTGAGATGGAAAAAGGAGTTAAGAATAGTTGGCAGTTCTCTGAGAAGCTATATTAAATCTTCAGATATTAATCATTTCAATGAAGAGAAAGAATATGAAGTGCTATAAGAAAAAGGTTAGCTCAAAACAAATTCTAAGTGTAATAAGAGTGGATGTGGAGATTTGGCCAAGTTACTAAGGATGATTTGTAAAGAATTAAAGGGGAATGAAAGAAAAAAGCCAGAAAAATTAAGACATACAAAGATAAACAAAGCCAGAACATGCAGTATAAAATACCTATTATATAAGTACAACAACAGAAAAAAACCCATTCCACTCAGCGAAGAGAGAAAGTTGTGGACAGATGAAAAGTAAAATATGGAAATATTTAAATCTTTCTTAGCTCCATTTCTCAGATTATCACTTGACAAACTGCTATTTAGACAGGCAATAAATGGATGAAAGCTCAGGTTAGACCAGTTGAAAGACAGATAGGAGAACACTTAAAGCAGTTTAACAAATTATCTGGATCATAACACCTGGGCCAGGATATTGTAAGAACTGGCTGAAATCAATCACAAGCCATTATTAATCTTTGGGTGTTTGTGGAGGGTAAATGAAATTCTGAAGGAATGAGAACTTGGTACCTATTTTTATCTTACTAGAAATAGAAGGGTTTTAGTCTTTATTCTGAAAAAGAGAAAAACAGGTCACCCAAATATTAATTTTTGTTCACTCTGGATAGGAGAGTTTTCAGTGTAGGAAGGCAAGTTTGGATGAGACAGTGAAACAAAACAAAAAAAATCCCTAAATCTTTCTAATGTTAAAGGGGTATATATTTGTGGAGACAGGTTTCTTAGGGAGGTTTGAGAGCACAGTTGTGGTGCATTGTTAAGATTAGCTTAGACAAGCATGTGCCAGGAGCAGTGTGGGCACGTTTGACCCCGGTTACAGGTAAGAAATGAATTATGTTGTCTCTCAAGGATCCTTTCAGGTTAAATGCCTGCTTTTTTACAATGTCATTATTCAAAATATCTATTTTGAGTGTCCCTGTATCTTCTGTTATTTACCGATATACAGAAATCCTTGCAGCTGGATTCTGTTGTGTTTTCTCACCTGATATTTCCTGTTTGAAAATTAGACCTTTTAAAAATGACCACTTTTTGGTTTTTCCCCCCTGAAACGTAAGAAAAAATACCAAAACATTGTGCCTCTTCTAAATGACTAAAATTATGCAATGCTAAAAAAAATTCATGAAGAATTACCCAAAATACGCCAGGGGGAAAAATCTCATAGGAATGTGGTACTAGGCAGAAAGGATTTATAAAACAGCTGGAAACAATGAAAATCAATGATGAAAACAGGTCAAAAATGAAAGGCATGTTTTCAAAGGATATATAACTATCACTTTTACCTAATGTGATATCTCCTCCTGACCCTGTGAAAGGAACATGGGCAGTATGAATCCACAGTGTGTTAGGAAGAATGGGCCTGTAACAACCCAACCTGCTCTTCTCAACAGCTTTCCAAGGGTTCCATTTCTTAAAATGAGAGATAGTCAGCCCAATATAATAGGCTGCACAATCATCTCTGCTCTTTTCCCTTTCTTAAGCCCTTGGTACATCCTAAATCCTAATTGAACATCCATTCTGCCAAGAAAACAACATTCAGTGTATGCACAATTAGGCAAATAGTATAAAGTCTCTAATTATAGGCATGTAAAAAAGCCCAGAGAGAGATTATGCACATTACGAAGACCCGAGGCCGAGTTCTTACTCCAATCTGTATGGTCTCACCTGTGGGGATACCCCTCTGCTACCCTCTGGAAGAAACTGGCAGCAGCCAGCATCCTGGTGCAGGCTCACTGGAGGCTCACAGGACCTTCTCTGCTCCTCAGCTGCCTAACAGGGCATGCACCATGTGCTGGACAGAAAGGCAGAGTCTCTCTTTGTCCCTTGCTGATTATTGCAAAATTATACAAGGCCTCAAGCTTTCATCATTTTTTTCAATTTATTTTATTTTTCAAAGCTCCAGTACTTTCCAGGAGAGCTATGGATTCCTGCATAGACTACTTATTAGACTGTTTATAATAGAATGCTGCTTTTAGTCACTTTTTGTGGACCTAGAAATACGAATTTCCTTGGAGTCTGTAGGCCATATGAGGAAAATCACTGCATTAACCACACAGTGTAAAGGATGACTGCAGAGGGCAGTACAATTTCTGCATTTAATAGCTGTCCTTGTGTTGTGGGAGACCCAGACCAGAAATCACTGTTCCATTGTGCCAACCACAAAATTACTAAATCTTCAGTAAAAATTGTTTCTTTCTTGAAGAGTTTATAATCTATGCTTTAAGCCAGTGGAAAGACTCAACAAGTGGTTGGTGCACAGTGTGACACAGATGATTATGTACAATTAACCTGACAACCGTGGTCCCAGACTGTCTTCTGCCCTCTCAGCTTCTGCTTAACCAGGGGCTATGGTTGTTTTTAACATGGGATCTCAAATTTTCTTATCCCTCAGGCCTTCTCCCTTCTTCAGAGCCTTTAATTTCCTTTCTGGACTCTTTCATTTCTTTCTAAGCCTTCTTCATACCTCCTGGCAGCCTTTTTACTGTTCTCCTCTGACATTCATATCCTTTTTAGCTTGGTTTGCCGAAGTAAGGTATATTGCATTTCAAACAGCAGTTACAGGAAACAACCACTACTAACCTCTCATTGTGCCCCCTCTCTTTTTGGTTTGGAACATGCTTGTTTAATGTGGATGCCCATTATTTCTCTAAGTTTGTGATTCTTAAAGCAGAGACTTGGATTTTTCACAGCACCTCCTAATAAGGATTTAAATGTGTTGGTACCAACATGCCTGTTACAGACCTTTCACTAATGATACTAGAAATAAAGTAATTAGAAAGTTTTTGAATATAAAAAAGTCAGACTATCTGAAAACTTACTGCAAAAGCATAGTGGGTTTTTTTTTGGCAGCAGGGGGGAAAGTAAAGGAAGTATTCTAATTTTACTTGATGCTGGATAGCAATTTAGAGACTTTTACCCAGCATTATAAACAAGTGTTTTATGTTTCACTTCATTTACAATAGAAGAGTCCTAAGAATGGCCAGGGTGCAGGGTAATTCCAGCTTGAATTGCATTTATAAAAGTAGGACCAGCCTGAATTTTTTTTAGTGCTGGATTTAATTCACTTTGAGTGAGTCTTACACAAGCAACACTTAAAGGATTCCTACCATGCAGTTTGGGCAATATATTTTGGCTAAGGTGAAGGTGTGAAACAATAGTCACCATCCCTGGACTGGGATGGTATTTAAAAGATGTGTAGATGTGGTACTTGGGAACATGGTTTAGTGGTGGGCTTGACAGTGCTGGACTCAAAGGTCTTCTCCCACCTAAGCAATTTTATGATGATATATTTCTATATGTCTGGAAACTCAGCTGTAGTTACACTGTTGTTATGCAAAAGATCAAATAAAAAAGATAGAAATTAAATAAGGATCTTTGTACAAGTTTTGGTAGCGTCGTTCTGCTTTTATTTAGAGGTTGAAGCAACCAACCTTCCTTCCTTCCCTCCCTTCCTTCCTTCCTTCCTTTTTCATTTTCCACAGATTCCTCACTGCAAGCATATTAAATATAACACGGGGATGATCACAGCAGCTTAAGTTTAGATACTGCATTTCCTTTCCAGCAATTTATAGCAAAGCAGATGTGTATGCAAATTACACCTATCTTAATTCCAGAGATCACTATCTCAGTCAATTACTTTAAAATAACTTCTATCGTTGAAACATAAAATGTGATGAAGAAGCTTTAATGTTGGATAAAGAAGGTGTCAGTAACTATCCAACCAAGGGCAAGACTGAAACATATGGTCACATTTTCCCAGCTCTCATTGACCTCATGGGAGCTCTCAGTAAAAAAATCAATGACAGAGTCTTTGATGTATAAGAGTAAGAACTGTGTGCATGTGTGTTAGAGGTAATAAGATGTGTCTTGTATTACAGGTGATTTGCTTTTTGGGTAAATATATTCTAAAGAGAATGAAAACCAATGTTTTCTCTACCTGAAAATGAAAGCAGTGACATTTTAAATGCAAATGCATCCAACCACCACCCCGGCCCCCGTGCTTCCACATGGAAAAGCACAGAGACTGAAGCATTGGAGTCCATGTTACTTCGTATAATTGATTTCCCCCCTTGCTTTTGCTCCCTTATGCAAATTTCATTGCATTCTTGTACTCCTGCCTTCCCCAAAAGTTAGTGCAACCTCCATTACTCTCAAGACCAGCCTCTTCTAAAGAGATCTGTCAGAAAAGACACTCAGCAGCCTTAACAAATAACTGTCAAGACTCTGATGTCACAGAGTGGAATGATTTGTGGTTTTAGCCTTTCATTCAGCAAGACCTATTACCTGAGCCTTTCCGTCCACAGCTGTTAAAGGCATGTATTTAACCCATGATTCCTCAGGTGGCAGACGGTGTGGTTAAAATCATGCTGAGCACTAGCTACTTCCAGAGATCCTGTAAATGCTTGCCGTCTTGGAGTAACTTTTGCCCCCTCTCCTTGAGGGACAGAGGAGGTCTGCAACTAGCAGCATTGGCTGAGAAGGGATACTAGAGTATTCCCAGCAAAACATCCCTTTTCACATAAAGGATTCAGTAACTGCAGGAGATTTTGCTGTGGGAGCAGGTAAGAGTAAGCCTCCTTGCATGGACCTGTATGCCTTGTATTCAGGCTGCTGGTGTAACGCAGGTGCATGAGCCTGACAGAGTTTCTTTCTTTTTTTCTATATTTTTTTAAAGTCCCCAGTTTCTCTGTCCCTTAAATTTGGTGCCATCTTTTCCCTGTCCCGTCCCTTTTTTTGTTATCATAATTACAGCTGGTTCAACAACAAAGTATTTAATGTCTTTCCTTTCTGCTGGACATTGAAAGGATTGATTTAACATGTGCCTTGTTGTGTTTCTTTTCTTGTTCAGGGTTTATTGGAAGGCAAACTGGTAGCTGATACGTGCATTTTTTCTGTTCTCCATATATGAGACTCTGATAGGACACGTAAACAACAGCTACACTGTTTTGTTGTACAGAACAAAAGAATGTTGCCAAGATACATTTCACTTATATCTCTACAACCAAGTACAATAACCTTCCTCAAGCATTTCTATTTGTTGGCAAAATCCTGTGAGTAGGAAGCATTTCCCCCCATCATTCCTTCATATCTTCTCTTTCCATTTCCTGGATTTTATTTGCAAACAGTTTGACAAGAACACTCTCCCCATACCTGTAATATTATTGTTACACTGCTTCTTTTAAATCCCACCAGGTTCTGATGAGAAAGAGATAAATTTAGAAGCACAGTCTGCTGTCCAAAGAGGATCTTTTCACTGGTATGTAATCAGCCACTGTTTCAACAATAGACGGAAAGGCTCCCAGGAAAAGTTTTTTTAATAGGAAAAATCCTATCCTAATAGAAAACACTTTTGAACACTAAAAATACAGTGCCCAGTGATTTACACATGACGTATCTCCCTTGAAGGGGATATGAATAGAATAATTCCTCTACAGAATTAAGCAAAACAGTAAAAAGAGCAGTTTCAGTTTGCTGTGATATGTATGTGTCCTTTTAGTGTACCTGTACCTTTGTTGTTTATTTTTGACTTTTTTCCCCTCATTCTATTGCTTTCCACTGAATTTATGCATGTACTCATGTGTTGTCATAATGGCTTTGTCTGGTTTTTTCTCACATCACTCATGTTTCAAACAAGTTAAATATAAAAAGGAAAGAGGAAACCTCTGTGTCAGGTTTTCCTTCACATTATTTCAGAAGAGAGTGGTTCATTGCTATGCTAATGGGGAGCACGTGGCGCAGGGTAATTGTTAGAAAATATTCCTTGCAGACACCCATCATCTTGTATTGTGGAACACTCAATATTCTGCTCACAGTAAGGATGTAATTCACTCTGGGCAATAGGACACCAGGCTGAATGCTACACTAATTGCTACAAACCTCTGCAGTGTCTAGCTGTGGAGGTGTATGAATAGAGTCCAGTCCATAAACCACCGTGCTGTGGTGTGGGTGCTGGCACTAACATGTACTCGGCTGAGGAAGATCAACTGTGAAGTGAACTTGTAAGAGACAGACAGGTCCCAGAAACTCTGATTTCATTCTAACAGGACTGATTTACTAAGACTCTGTATGGTATATGTGTATAGAGTGAATAATATATGTATTAAGGATAGGGAAGTAATACTGCTCTACAGAACTGGAAAATGTCCATATTCTGTCCAGAAAGCAATCTTGTACTATCCATGAGGCCAGATTAGATGATCATAGTTATTCCACACGGCCTTAAAATTTATGAGTAGAAGCAGAATTGTCCACAAAACGTACTAACAACTAAGTTAAGCAGACCTGGTTTTCCTTTCAAACATTAAGATGAAGATACTGAAAAAAAAATTATAAAAAGACCTCTTGAAGGGATAATGTAATTCTGAACTACCTAAGGGTGTTTTGTGACTTGTTTAGTGCTTCCACTGCACATTCAAGGTTCTCCTATAAAAGGCACTGCTATGCTCAACTGCTGAGTATTGCCATTATTAATGAAGGACCATAATGGTTCTAAATTTAGACTTAGAGTTCAATATAGAGTTTAAGATCTTTGCCGGGGTTACAGCCATGAGGGTCTGCATGTAAGCAGTCCCTGTCAATTACTGACAGTGACATATATAAGATGGTGCCTGCTTGTGTCTCATTATTTTGATTTGAAGACACTGTACCATAAACTTCCAGAATGCTAAAACCCCAGGAGAAGATGAACATGCTGATAACATGAGCATAAAGCTGTCAAAGGAAGAAAACATTGAGTATGTCTCCAAGCAGGGCTTTTGCCAAACCACAAGCTGAACGTGCCCTTTGAACACTGTAACACATATTGTAGTCTAAATCCTAAACATACACATTCTAGCAAAAAAATTCCACCACCCTATAAAAATATTGAAAATAACACTTTCTCTTGTGCTTTTGTATGCTGTATATTTAGAATAGCCATCATTAGAAAAAGTAAAGGTTACCTTTCTTACGTCAGCATTTAAGGCTGCCTGGAAATGTGGGGGCAGAATTAAGAATTTTTGTTAGTTTGTAATGCTATGAAGTATTTATTAGGCCACACATATTCATTGCTTCTTTGGTCTCAACTCCAATGTACTGAGTCCCTGGTGCTGGTTTGTAGTACGAAATTCCTTTAGGGTGTGGAGACGTGAGCAGGTCCTTGAGAAACATGGGCAGCTGGCAGGGAGTGATGGCACAGAGCTCGGGATGGAACAAGAGCAACAGGAAGGGGACACAGGCACCATGGCTGTGTCCATCATGTCCAGCGTGGTGGCCCCATTGCTCTCCTTGGTGAGGAGAAGGTTGTGCTCAGGGAAAGTCTGCCTGGTGGGTGTAATTCTGTACAGCAATGCCTGCCCTGCAAGGGTCAGACAACCTCCCATTTAGCACAAGCTAAGTGATATCTCAGCGTTTCTTCCAGCTCTATTTTCTGCAGATCTACTCTAGAGCAGCTCATATGGATTTGGAAGACTAACCAGAGAAATCTTGAAAATGTGGTTAGTACTGACAGGGTGTCACCAGTGTTCTTCCAAATACTTTCAAGTCAATCTTCTACTTAAGGTGGAACTAAAATGACCTTCCTATGTGTTTATGAGAAATATTTTGTTTGATAGGGGTTAATGCACATGGAATGTAAAACATAGTGTAAAGATACTGCATACTGCTTCTCCTGGGAAAACAGTTAACGAATCCATATTTAGTGGTTCAGTACTTTTTGTGTTGCATCAAGCTCTTGTGCAAAGAAGAGATACCTGTCCTTCCATCCTCTAATTTATTGAAGGAAAAGAAAAAGTATTTGAATAACCCTTCCTTAGTAAAGGTTAGACATGCTGTTGACTCACTAATGTACTCAAAAACAAGTATATGTATTTGAGAATCACTCTTTTCCCCCATAAACAAAACATTTTTGGTTTTATTTTTGGAATTCACACTTTGACTAATTCAATAAAATATAAATAGGTGCTAGTGTAGCACATGCTCACAGCAAGAACAAAATGCTGTCACAAAAGTGATTCACCACATAGGAGCCTGCTGTTACCATTTCTTTGCTCTGCAGGCGCATGTTGCTGAAAAAAACGTGAGTCAAGCCTAGCTCTTTGCAATCAGAAAATAGATGGTTGAATTATTTAGCATATGAGAGATTGAAGTGATATGAACACAAAAGGCCAGCAAGTCTCTAGTCTCCAGAGACATTTGTAAGTCCTGTATCCATGAAAGCGATATACTGTTTATCTAGGTCAGGCTGCCAAATGAAATACATATTTATATATCTTCCATTCCAGGCTAAGCATCATGTCAAAGACGTCATCAGGGAGTATGAACAAACACTAGTGATAGTACCCATTAGCTTTGTGGTTACATTCAGTTTTTCTCTCAAGGAAGTTCATTTTCCATATCTACTAACTGGTGACTGGTGGGTGATTTCTCCCTGTCTTTGTCTCCACCCATGAGTGTTTCATTGTTTTATTTCTCCCCTGTCCAGATGGGGAGGGGTGTGACAGAGTGGCTTTTCTGGGTACCCAGAATCCAGCCAGGGTCAACCCACCACAACATTGTATTAAAATCAATGTCTGTAAAGAAGGAAAAATTGTGGGTTTTTTTTTTTGAGGTCAGGCCAGGGACAGAAAGAAGAAGGAGTGTCCTACTCCTTAAGGAAACTAAGCATGTGATTTTGTGCAGGTCTTTACAACCTTGTCTGTCTCTCTTCTCAGGCTACAATTTGATCACTCTCCAGCCTGCTTTTTCTCCATAAGGGTGAAGATGGTAAACACCTGTGAAATTGCTATAAACCATCTGTGTCTGTAGAGCAGATAAGGCATGCCAGTGTGATGACAACCCCCTGAAAGTTGGTCACAGAGGGCTTCAAGCCTTTCACAGCTGGAGTGCCTTCTCATGGACAGCAGTGAAGCAGCTTCTTGTTTTTCCCTCTCACACCTTTGTTATCCACAAGCACGGCCAACATCCTAAAGGTTGCTGAGCTGCAAAATCACCTAGAAAAAGGAAATCCTGAAAAGGAAGTAGAGAGAACTGTAAATAAGGAAAAAATCAAATTCTTTTGTGAGGGAGTGCTACTGCCCAGGAGGGACAGAGTCTCCTGGCCTCCGCCACAAAACTCCTGGCCATTGCTTGTCCATTGACTTTTCTCACACAGCCATTGTCTGGAAAGGTCTCACATTTTAGTACTTGACTGAATACATTTAAGTTAAATGCCCAAAGCTGCTGAGCACCCAACAACTGCCACAGAAAGTATTAAAAAACATGCTTGAGATAAGCATCCAGACTCTGGAAAATATATGTCTGTAAATAAGGGATTTATCCAACTAAGTGTTGACATTTGCACCTTGGCTTCTTCTGACCCTGTAGTTATTAACTGTGTCATGGAGAATTTGCACAAAGTGATTGCTGTCTATAAATCCTTAATTCAACCTTTTATTAACTTTTAAATCCTTGACTTTGCAACTTGACTGATTCTTCAGAAGAAATGCCTCTGTAGTCTTGGGTTTTCAGAAGGCAGACTGAAATAACAGAAATTTTCTCATGAGAAGTTGTCTGTTGACAGAATCAGAGCCTTCTATCGCAGAGATCTTAGTCACTTCAGCAGCAGAATAACTGATAACAGTATCAGATTGTCATCACCTGTTTACCAGCAGTAAAGGAGAATGAAAAGTGCCCTTTCCAAGGTGCTTTATAGCCCATAGCAGATACCAGGTTTGGGAAATTAGAATTATGCTCTGCATCTTGAAGAGAAACATCTTTTGGTGGTTAGAGATCCTTCTCTGCTACATCTATCATGGTCTTTTCCTCAGTCCTGTGAAGTCAGTTCTCTTTCTTAGCTAATCTCAGGCTTATTAGCTTCTCCTGGATCTTTAGCCATTACTTGTCCTCACCTAGTCCTTCAACTGTGTCCTTATTGTCCCTGGTTTTGCATCAGGTGGTAGTTTTCTCCTTGCTGCCTGGGCTGCAGAGTTGAGAATGTTCAAGACCATGTCCTGAATTTTTGTTCTTGTGAAAAAAATTCAGTAAGGTTTTATAAGAAAAGTACAACACTCTGCTATCTCTGGATATGTCCTGCCACTTGTAATTCTGCCATGGAAGCAGTATTTGCCTATTTCCATTGAGCTGCCTCTGTGTGGTCTCTGTAAGGATGGGACATCTGGTATAGCAGCCAAAATCTGTGAGAAAACACAATATATTTGGGGGCTCATGTCCTAAATTTCTTTAAATGTCAAGTTGCTCATGTCAGCTAAGAAACAGAGCCAGTCTGCTCTGCCACTCGCTTTCCTGTGCATCCTAATCTGCTGCAGCACCGTGGGAAGAAAACCAATGCAGCGAAAGAAAGCATTCACTGCCCTGTTTCAAAATAAGGCACAGGAAATCCCAAATCGTTCTAGACCATCCCGAAGGAGTAACTCCTGAAATCTTTGCTTTAAACATTTCTTGTGCCGTGCTGAAAAAAGCAGCTGCCAAACCATTTGGAGGCTCGGTGTTGAACAGTGAACTTAGGCTGGGGAGGGGCAGATGACTTAATAGTGACACCACATAATTTGTGGTTACTGAAGTCCATGTTTACCCTATTAATAAAGAGTTTGGTGTTAACATTTTCATGTAAATGAGGATAATTTATTAAGTGAAAAAAAAGAAACTAAGGAAAACAGATTGCTCTAGAGGGCAAAGAAATATATCACTGCAAACATACATAATGAATGCAATTTATAAAGCACTTTTAATTAAAAGTTTTAAACTTGAATTATATAATTTGATTGCAAAAGTTGAGCATGTTTTATTAAGCCAAGCTTCTCAGCTGATCTTTATACTCCATTGAAGAGAAAATAACCATTATGTTTATAGCTGTCTCTTTGTCATTAAGAAATTATTTATTTATAACTTACCAAAGTGGTGTAAGCAAAGCATTTGGGATCTGTGCTTCTGTTCACCAGTTTCCTCTGAATTAATTTCCATCTGTCTAGGCCTTTTAACAGAGACAGTTATTCTTCTTTATAGGACTGATGAATAATACTAATTCTTGCATACTGCTTTTTATAGCAGACTTGAGTAACTATCCCTTAGCTTGGGAGCATGAATGCTTATATTCCTTCTTCAAACATGCTATACATTATCATATGTTTAAAGACACAAATAGCAAAGGAGCACCTGCTGCAATGAGGAGTCTGATGTCTTCAGATGATTGTTTGCTTTGAGCATACTAGAGAAGAAGGTTGTCTCAGCTCTGTCCCACAAAGCCTCTGGTTTGCATAAGAGCATCTTGCACAGAACAAAGCAAAACTGCATTCCCAGCTTTTGAAAACATTGAACAATTTGAGAAGAATTTGGGTACAGATGGTAAATACAAGTGCTTTCTACCCTATGGTCTTCACTGTGACCAGCGAGTGCCCACCTCAGATGAAGTCATGGACAGCTCTGGGAATGATCCATCCCCTCCTCCTTAATTTTAAGGTTCAGTATCAACAATGGAGGAAGTTCTGAAACTTGGAATAGGGGCTAGATGTCCAGTCAAGAAATCAGATTGATATTGCTTTGAGATATTGAACTTTAAGGGAAGGTACAAAAAGTATTGTACTTTAGCAAAAGCTGACCTGGGTTTTTTTTGGGTGTGTGTACTATGTAGTCACCCCCTCTGGTTGTTTCTGGCTAGTAAAACAGACTCATTCAGTTAATTTTTGGATATAGATGGTATACCTTGTCTTTAGTATGCTTGGGAAGTGGTAGGTGAGACAAAGAATTTGTGACTCGTCTCACTTACGTATATTCCCTCCTCCCAGTTCCAAGAAAATTTAGATATTGAATTGTTCTCTGAACAGCCTAACTTTTTGGAGGTGGATCCATGAGATTTCGCTTTGAACATTTCTCTTGCCAGGTTTAATTGAACATAACATGATAGCCTATAGCAGCTCTGCAGTGAGATTTACCCAGGTGACTCTTCTTCAAAAGCTGAAGAGCAGAGGGACCAAGTCTGTCCTTGGAGTGCCATTCTGTACTCTCCAAAAAACCAAATTCACCTGTGACACTTTTATAGGGAATGAGCAGATTTTATCCTTGAAAACATTTAAAAATTACAAATAGGTTAATCCACTCTTAAAATAAAGTTCTTGTTTCTGTGTCAGGAAAAAAAAGATGCTAGACCTTGCTAATGCTGGCAAATAGCTCTTCTATTGATGTAAATTAGAAGTTGTATTTGGCCTCAAGAAAATGAAGGGAGCTATATAAACCAAGAAAAAGAAGAGGGCTCCTGATAACCTTTCACTGAAGTTTGGGAGTGAGAAAATTAATTGTCTAACCTCCAAATTAGAAGCCCTCTGTGTAGGTCCTGAGAGTTTGTTGTTTACCTTTCATGAAATGCTGAAGTTTGCAGCTTCTTTCTGAGACTTTCTTAAAGTCAGGATTTCTCCCAAAACCATTTTTTTCAGTTTTAGTTAAAAATGATAAGGTTTATTTCCTATCTGTTTTAGGACCTTTGTCTTTCCCATAGACATAAATGGGTTTCAATTTGCCAGTTTGCCCTCCTGATTACCAGCAGTTCTTCTTGAGTAATCTCACATCTTGAAGAACTGGCATAAGAATAATATAATTTCATTTAGTATTGCAAGTGTGTCTTCCTTTTTTCCTCGATGTGGTTTTTCAGAGTCAGGGAGCATTTTATGATCAGTGATTTCCCTCCTACATCATCATTTTGCACCGTCAAGTGGGCAGAGAAAGAGCTAGAGAGCTGTCTTGGTCCTTTTATAGTGCTGATGATCAACATGCTGCCCTTTGCGAGGCCGTCATGTTCAAGTACAGGATCCAACAGTGTCTGAAGAAAGCTGCCAGCACTTGTCTTTGAATTGCTTTTCCTCTGCTCAAGACAAATGTTGACACTGCCTTTCTGACTTTTGTAAGGAGACCACAGTCTCAGCTGCAGCTGCTGTGAGGAGCAAGTAAAGCATGAATGTACTCAGACACTGCAAAGACTGCTTATTCACATTCCAAATCCTCTTTCAGGCCATTCCACTAAAGTTTCAGAGTGCTTTGGTTTTCAGATGACAACATTTGATGTGAGGAGCGTTTTTGGGGTTACTTCAACCTTATGCTAATGCGTCAAAGATATGTGTCTTCGTGTGTTTATGTCTTATCCTTATCCCTACCACTCCCAAAGAGCAGGGATATATCCTGGTACGGAAAGACCATTGTGGGAATTGGAAATATTATCATTAGTGCTTGGACAGCATGATTTTGCTGTCTTTCCTACAAAGAGATGAGTGTTTTTATCTTAGCTTCCGTTTTATTTCTTAAAGCTTTGGAGTTTTCGGCTGCCAGGAGGTGGTGCTGACGTACTCCTCTTGCTCAGGAGCCTGTGACACCCCTGAGCACACAGGAGTGAGAGGCAGTTCGATTTTGGCAGACACGTACAAGCTATTCGGTTACAGTATTTGGTTACATTTTTACATCAGTTAAACTTCATGTCACTGAAGATACCTGCTAATGCTGTGCTGCTGTATTGACTCTGCTGTGAGGGAGAGCTGGACTGCTTGTCTTCTGCTTCTAAAACACATTGCACCACTTTCCAGGTACCAGGTTCCTCATCTCCAGGGTGGCAGTCTTGACATCTAGAAACTCCCTAAGAGAAGCATTAAAGATTAAGCAACCAATAGATATGAACTGCAACTGCGATTTACTCATGTTATAAATGCAGCTGGTTTGGGAAAGGGGTTCAGTGATGTACCCAAGTTTGAATTGCAGTGCATGGGAAAGATGGTGATGTTTCCTTGGTACCTCCCTGTGCTGGTGTGTTCCCACTGGACCTGGAAATTCTGTGCAGCCCACTTCACCTTGTGAAGCACACAGTGTTTCAAGTTGATAAAACTAGGGTCAGCATGATCTTTTACTCACCTACAATCATCCAAACTAATCCCTGTTACAGACTTGACTGCCCAGAGTTAGAGCCCATGTTCTGTATGACAGTCTCACACTGCCTTTGCCCTTGCTGGGCTGCTGCTGCAGGCCCAGCTAGTCTGTCACAGCCCCTTAGGTTGCTGCTGTGACTTCAGACAATATCTGCCTTAGCTTGGACTTCTGTGTGATGATCAGGCTTTTGAAGCTCTTCTTGTTTGTGTTCTGCACACTCAGCATGGCCCAGCGCACCAGGCTCCTATCCCTGCAGCTCCCACCACCTTCTGCTTGCCTTACTACCCTGGACCTGGACTACCCTGCTACTCAGTGGTTGCTCTCATCTTTTCTGCCCTTTTGGTTCTTTGATGACTAGCATAAATGTAGAAAAATTCCCAGCTACTTGTAGAGCTTATTCTGCAGAGACCTGGTCAGTAGCCCACAGTCACACTGTCTGGCACAAGCACAGGGGAAGTAATATTGAAGAGCCAGTGATTGTCTGGGGTATCAGCTCTTCAGGTTCTCCTTAGATGGTCTTTGACTAGACCCAGCTTGCATTTCGTGGTGTACAGTTAACTCATTTCTCCTTGTGGTTTTCCTTCTGTGCTTTTACTGTCTGACATACAACAATTCTTCATTTAAATTTTCTTGTGCATCCTTTCCCTGTAGGCAGAACTCATCTTCTGGCTGAAGGTCTGTTTCGCAGTCCTGCTCTGAGGCTTCTTGTCTGTATTCAAAATGGCATAATCTGTAACAAATGTACCTTGTAAGTAAGTTAAAAATACATTGATCTTTATTCCTGTCTGTGAGCGCTTGATAGGCAGAGAGATATTCAGAAAGCCAGTGTCATAAAACTCCTGTGAGCACGAAAACTAAACTCCTACTGTTAAGCCACCAGTATAAAAGACTCGACCTCATAATGGCAGATAAATCTGCGTGTCACATAAATTCCCTCTCCAGACATTAACACTCAGATTCACCGCTTTTCAAGTACTTCAGAATTTCACATATGTATTTTTTTCTCTCACATAAAGGCCTTTCTCAGCATGGCTTCATGGCATTTGCTCCCTCCCTCTGTTGCAAGTCTATACTAAAGTTACCTGTGAATTCAGCCTTGCCAGTAAGTTTAACTTGCAGAAGAATGCATTCTCTTCGAAGAAGTTTATGGCATTTTCAGACATTTAGTTCTCTTTCAAATGGCCTCATTTAAAGTACTGGACTATAAGGCAGTCTTGAGCAGTGAAGCGCAACCTTTCCTGTTTCCGTGCAGACGGAAGGAAGCTGATGCTCTGATTGTTTTCATTCAGAAATGCATGGCGAGATAAATGCAGCAATAGAAATACCAAAGACCTGGCTGTACAACCATCTATTTCAGTAAAGCCTTCCCTATAAGAAGCATTAAAGAACTGTGTCCAGGATCAAGCAAAATGTGAGCATTTGATTGCTAAATGGTAGAGGGACAAAATCACTTTGACTGATAGTCTGCCGAAATCTAGAAGAATTCACAATATCCTCTGGGCTTCTACTGCAATGCAAAGAAATGCATTTGAGGGTTTGGGATTNTATTGAAGAGCCAGTGATTGTCTGGGGTATCAGCTCTTCAGGTTCTCCTTAGATGGTCTTTGACTAGACCCAGCTTGCATTTCGTGGTGTACAGTTAACTCATTTCTCCTTGTGGTTTTCCTTCTGTGCTTTTACTGTCTGACATACAACAATTCTTCATTTAAATTTTCTTGTGCATCCTTTCCCTGTAGGCAGAACTCATCTTCTGGCTGAAGGTCTGTTTCGCAGTCCTGCTCTGAGGCTTCTTGTCTGTATTCAAAATGGCATAATCTGTAACAAATGTACCTTGTAAGTAAGTTAAAAATACATTGATCTTTATTCCTGTCTGTGAGCGCTTGATAGGCAGAGAGATATTCAGAAAGCCAGTGTCATAAAACTCCTGTGAGCACGAAAACTAAACTCCTACTGTTAAGCCACCAGTATAAAAGACTCGACCTCATAATGGCAGATAAATCTGCGTGTCACATAAATTCCCTCTCCAGACATTAACACTCAGATTCACCGCTTTTCAAGTACTTCAGAATTTCACATATGTATTTTTTTCTCTCACATAAAGGCCTTTCTCAGCATGGCTTCATGGCATTTGCTCCCTCCCTCTGTTGCAAGTCTATACTAAAGTTACCTGTGAATTCAGCCTTGCCAGTAAGTTTAACTTGCAGAAGAATGCATTCTCTTCGAAGAAGTTTATGGCATTTTCAGACATTTAGTTCTCTTTCAAATGGCCTCATTTAAAGTACTGGACTATAAGGCAGTCTTGAGCAGTGAAGCGCAACCTTTCCTGTTTCCGTGCAGACGGAAGGAAGCTGATGCTCTGATTGTTTTCATTCAGAAATGCATGGCGAGATAAATGCAGCAATAGAAATACCAAAGACCTGGCTGTACAACCATCTATTTCAGTAAAGCCTTCCCTATAAGAAGCATTAAAGAACTGTGTCCAGGATCAAGCAAAATGTGAGCATTTGATTGCTAAATGGTAGAGGGACAAAATCACTTTGACTGATAGTCTGCCGAAATCTAGAAGAATTCACAATATCCTCTGGGCTTCTACTGCAATGCAAAGAAATGCATTTGAGGGTTTGGGATTTTTTGGCTGTTTTTTTCTTTTTAAAAATGTTTAAATTTTTAAAAACACTATTAGTTAGTTTAACCTGGTGGTTATTCCCCTACCCCTCCCCCAGTCCAATTTCTCCCATTGCAGTAGGGTTTTTTTCCCCCAAAAAAAGCTTTTGTGCCTTTTTTTTTTTTTTAAATGGGATTTGGTTGAGTAAGTGCAAATAGCTTCATTCCTTTTGTGTCTGACTCACTGATGAACTCAGATATCTCCAAACAGTTATTTCAGGAAATATTTCAATTCAAACAGACTTACTTTTTCTTGGCACAGTTCATCACCAGATCAAGGTTTCAAGACATCTTGTCAGGTTGTCTCTAACCCTACAATGTAAGACTGCTGCAAGTTACTCTCCTGTATCTCAGCATCACCCCAAAAAGATTCTTCCAAGCAGCTTTGTCTTTAAGAAATGGCAAAGCTTTCTGTCCATACCCTCTCGCTGGATTATGTTGTAACAGTCCTATGTCAAAAATCTGCCTCAGATTGCATTAGGGTCAGGCTTTATCTTGAAGTATGACAGGAGCACAAAACAGGATCTCTCTGGAACTAGTAATTTATGCCATGGTTTACTTTCTGGTGAGAGACCAGAATAAATTAGTCTAATTTACATTAGGAGAATATTTAGTTTTGATATTAGGACAAGGTTTCTGTCTAGGGTAAATGCAGCATGCATAGTCATAGAATGTCTTTGTTGAGCTTATGCAAACAAATTGCATGTGTGGGGATCTGGAGACAGGGAACTGTGTGTGGTACAAGGAGGGATAGGGTAGATCAGAAGTTTGCAGCCTGGTGTCTGCCTCTGGCTTGCCCAAAAGTTGATAAGGGGCCAGGGTGACTTATTTTGGTGCAACAGTGGTCTGTTCTGGGCCAAAGTCTCCTCAGCTTGCCCCTGCCACATGGGTCCAGGACTGCTGTAGGGACAGAAGGAACATGCTTGGTAGGTGCAGCCCATTCTGCACTTTGATATACTGGGTTTTCTGCACCTGAGCCTTGGTCCTCACATGCCAAGAGAGGTGTAGGAGATGCCAAACTCCCCTATCCTCAGAGGAGGACATTAAATGTCTCACTGGGGGCTGTCCTACAGGACTCCTTGAGCATCTTCTGGTTCTACATTTCTATGATTATATTAAAAGATAAGCCAGAAAAAAATTAAAATTCCATAAATATATCACCTATGACCCTGGAAATGGTAGTTTTGCAGAACTGCTTTCCTGTGTTTTTTATTCAAGGCGTATTGTGCTGTTCATTATAGAATGTCAGAGTGACAGTAGCATTATTCTCTTATTTACAGTTCTTCCTTTCTCCTCAGCAGTGAAAATGAAAAGGAAATCAATGCCACTAAAGAGAATAATGACAAACTCACCTCCTGCAAGGTCTGTGCTCTTATATTTTTTTTTTCTGAATTCTCATCTCTGAATGTACTTGTACAAATGCGATGGAAGAATGGAGGAAAACTCCAGGAAAGCACCACTGCAAAAGAGAGAAATACTGTGGCAGGCCACTGGATCTGCCAAAGGCTGAAAACAATCCCGTGTCCTGCATCCCCCTCCACACCCCTGGCCTTTACAAAAGTGTGCTATGTGATTAGAAATGTCAGGGAGGAAGATCAAGAAAGATCAAATTAAGTGACAGAGGAGACAAGGGGAGCTAGTACAATTCAGTAGCAATCAAACAACATTCAAACTTCAGTAACATCATTGTGTCTTTCAGTCAATCTGTGCATCACACTGTGAAGCCTCAGATCAAAGAGCTGTTAAAAACCCACCATGCAAGTTCTCCATCAGGCAGGAGACTGTGGTCTCTCACAATTTATTAAGTCAGAGCAGCACCTAATGCTGATCTGTGCCAGCAGGGCAGTATTTCATTGCCCTTTCTGTGCTATTCTGAACTAAAGCCCTTTCATGAATTTCCAGATTGTCAGCAGAGTTTGCAAGCACAACATCTGGAAACCACTTTGGCTTTCAGAAGCAAGAAGGCTGCAGCATGACTCTGTATTCTCTGCAAGAGCCTTGTTCCTCTGTGCTGCATTGCTCAGTGAATAATATTGACTGCTCAGTTCCTCCAGAGTGTGAATTTTACTGAGGAATGAAGCAACAGGGATAGAGGGCAATGTATTTATCCAGCATGATGCCTGTGCTCTAATGAGTGGGTCAGCCATACAGTATTTAGAGTTGCTGACTATAAAGGATGGAACAAATCTCATTTGCATACTACTCTCAGGGAGAGTTTTGTTAGTGAGGTTTGCCCTCTTTGTACTCTACCAGTCCCTATCTCTCCAGCAACCCCGCTGGGCTGATGGGAAGCAGTTTAGATGAGCTCAAAAGTGGTTCAGTAAGATGAAAATTTTCAATGGATAATTACAAGGCCAATATTTCATAGGTCTGACTGCTTGCTAATTAACATACTTTGACTAGATCTGCCTGCAGCCAGAGTAGAGCCCATTAAGGAGTAAGCTACCAAATTATGTAGTAAATACAGTGAGGTAACTTCATCCAAAGGCAGGCTGCCTATGTGTGATATGGCTTGGAGGTGCTATATTTTGTCTGGATGAAAGGAAAGCTAAGCTAAGCTGAAATGAAGAAAGATGCAGTGGCAAGTGTGAGTGTGACCTGGGACCTGAATGCCGATCAGCCGAGACCAGCAGGGCAGAGAGTGTTGGGTGTGGGCTGCAATTTGACATTAAATAAGGGAAAGAGCACCTACAACAAATGATGGTGCTGGCCCAGGAGCAGAAAGTGGTAGGTTTTGACATGGTTCATAATCGTTACAGTAACGATGTTGCACAGCCATGCACTGACCTGCTGCATGCACTCACGGAGTTAGGATATGTATGCTTCCCAAAGGAAAGAGGAGCATATAAAGGGCTGTTCTAGGCAAAGTTTTTGCATTTGTATGAGACAGAGAGAGAAAAAAAGGGTTTAGTTAGTCTCTCTTGCTGAGAAAAAAAATGCCATTGGCCTCCCCATTAAAAGCACAGAGTCTGCAATTGTTTGTGTAATAATTCCATTACAGCACATTCAGGTACCAGTTGGTGATGCTCCTGATGTTCAGAGGTTGCACACCTTGCAAGGGAATTGGTTGAGACTTTCCTAGTAAGCACTGGATCCTGTATCCTCAGCACATTTCATACATCACGGCTGGTTTCCCCTGGGACAAAATATTTCTGTTTCAGCTGCATTACCCAAGAAATACACCTGCTCCTTTATGTAATCAGCATGATCTCTACAGAAGGGTAAATAGCTACACATTTACCTGATGCAGCAGATGTTAAACATGTTTGCAAAATGGCAAGTAATGATTGAGAATTAGCTTTGTAAAATCCTCTATAAATGTTATAAAGAAATAAAATAGGTGGCAAACAGAGCTTTATGCAGTTTTCTCCATTCACCTGCACTTGTACTGCTGATAAGTAGCAGAGTCCTGGATAATCTGCGCATGTAGGAGTGCATATGTACTTACATGCTTTAAAACCCAATTGTCCTGAACTCCTGTACAACCACTCTGTGTTGGGTGTGTATGTACACATGCATAAGAGAAATACATTCACAAATACAGGGGTAGATTATACACTTTGTGTATGAGTGTGTGGTATGTAAGGTTGCAAAGAAGGAGGAAAGTAGAATCTCTTGCACGGTACTGCTGTTTTGAAATACTGCTACCTTCAAAACACTGCCAGATCTTCAATTTGTTGGAAGACTTTGCTGAGGAGCAAGATGGTAGCCACCAAGAGTTTAGTGGTATCTTGTCTCTATGAGAGGAAATGTCTCCTGGGTCACAGCATCTGAGCTCAGCAGTCACTGGCAGTTGGAGAGATTTGCTTAAGGACCTTAACTGTAATTTCACTGGAAGCAAGCTGTTATGGTCTCTTTTCATATAATAAGACATTCATATTACAGAGAATGTGTATCTATATCTATATCTACACTGTGTGTAATTTTGTATGTCCATCACATATACATATGTGATCTTTTAGGTATATGCATATGGACTCACATTGGTGTGCATAACTGAATCATTTTGTAAGGATAATATAAACCTGTGTAATTTTTTTTAAAAAGCTATAAATAATGCAAAAATAATTTCTGTTCTATAGTATCTGAGGTTGGATTGTACTAATGGATGCTTCCATAGGACTTTAGAGACGTGTGTATTGGGATACATCATGCAAACATGCTTATCTTATTTAATGCATGATTACAGGATTGTATGTGTGTATGACATAATTCTGTAATGCAGTGTTTTATACACTTTTAGAGTAACCTCCCCAGACATCAGGCTAAGTTGTTCTCAGCAGTTGGAAGGTCGAAAGCTAAGGCACAGCATGTGCTGTTTATTGCAACACTGCTCCTATAGAAGAGAGACCTGATGTTTAAAATCTGTAAAAAGATGCTTCAGCAGTTGTGCTACCAGCCAGTGAGAGTGGCATTCCCTTGCTGCTCCCTTCAGCCACAGAAGGCCATAATTGAATAGCAGGCGAATCCTTTGCTGCCTGAAGCATCCAGGCAGCAGACCCAGAGGTCCTTTCAAATCAGGGTTTTTACAGTTCTTACTAAGCCACAGGAGATGTTGGTGCTCTTCTGCTTTGCAAAGACAGGCAAAAGTGAAGCAAAACCCAGAAAACTGTGCAAGGAACAAGTCAGGAAGAAGATCAGCATAGCAGAGAAATAGGGACAAAAAAAGCTGCCTGTGTCATTAGTATATAGTAACACAAGCAATACAGTAATCACGAAGACTTCACCTTTCTTTACCATTGGGGTGTTACTGGCCATCTCACACATGATCCTACCTTAGCCCTTTCAGAAAATAAGGGGGTTACTACCCTTTCTTGCCATCTCTGCCCTCAGACCTGTGTTTATATGTGTCTTGTCAGGGGGTAGCACTGGCCATTCAACTCCCCTGCATCTGATGAGGGGTGGGAAACCTCTTGGTCTAATACATCTTATCTAATAGATTATACTGTATTTTACTTTGTCTTCTATGGCAAGTCATTATTTACAGCCAAATCTACCAAAGCAGGAGCTCTGTCTACCCTGCTGGGAAGGTGAAAGTAGCATTACATTGCTTGCGTGTTGAAAGTTGCATATGTTCCTAGATGATCTGCCAGGATAGGTACCTCACTGATGTCACTGGGAAGTGGATGAAAAATACTGCTTTTGTTTGGCTGCATTTTGTGTTGTATATACGTAAAAGGTTGCAGGTTGTAGAGTGCTGTGGAGTCAGATCATTCTTTGTTTTTCAAAATATTTTCTGAGTTTGAATTGTAAGCTGTGATGCTCTAGGACTTGCATAAAATCTGCAAAGTATGGGTTTGCGAGTCAGTTCTGTTTCAGCATGATTCAAAATCTTTCCTTGACCAACTGGTTGAATAATTGGTACCATCCATTAGCTGAATTTAACTATGGGATGACCAATAAAACATGAAATTCTGTAAGTACCTTGTGTTCAGAGAGTGCAAGGACATAGCAGAGGAAGTACCTCTGATAAAAGGCTGTGTCCTTATGCTGAGAGTTTTCTGATGAATTCCTTTCCTGGTCCCTCATTATCCTCCTAAGGACTGGTGAGTGCTGGATACAGGGCTCTTAAACCTGTATGGCTATTTCTGCTTCAGTTTTGGTTACAACCTCTTGCAACACACGGAGATAGTGGCATTCTGTTCTCCCCACCTGCAGTTACAAAAGAGAGGGGGGCTGAGTCAGACTGAGCACAGAGTGGTCACACATCCACTGACACGGCACAAAGCAGCCTGTAGGGTCCAGAGAGGGTGTAGTGCTCAGGGGCTCAGCCACACTGCTGCTGGATAAATAACAATCCATCAGGCCCAAAGAAAAATGTATTTTCCAGATGCTCGTCTTAAAGCTGGCAGAAAAACCTGTTTTTTCCTGGTTTTCTAGGGAGGTTTTGTTGGGTATGATAGTGCTGGAACTGCTCTTTGTAGATAATAGATTTAGATGTGCGATAAGCTTTGTTTGGCATCAGTGTGTGTCAATTCTTTACAGGTGGGTTTTAAAGATGCACCTCAACTCATTTACTCCATTGGATGATCAAAGACCCAAGACTACACAAAGGATTTCCGAACATTGACTCTTTGCTCTAGTAGATATTGCCTAAATAGAAATTGCTTCTTCTTCTCTGTCATAGAATTTCTTTGTTGCTTTACCATTTGCATTGTGTACTGTTTTGAGTTTAGACTTTCAGGACTCTTCAAAAGCAAAATGAAATGGCATTTCTGCCATCATATTCATCCACCATGAATATGATTCTCATTCTTCAGTTAAAAATGTGAAATGAAATTGTTAATGAACCTGCATTTTCACTGCCGTGCTGGTATATTTTATAAGCTAGCCCAAAAATACTTCTGAAGCTCTCAGGTTGGATTCTGACTTAGTAGACCATTTCTCAGACTCACAAAATTTCCAGTGAATCCCAGCATCTTGCTATGATAGCTTGTGGCTTCTCTGAGTAGACAACAAACTGTCTTTTGTTTTACTGGGACAGAGCTCTGCTGTGCCACCCACTGGGACACAGCCTGCCCCTCATTTCTTCTCCTGACTTTGTCTTTGCAGCCTAGGAGCTTGGCAGCTTCCCTGCAGCAGGAGGGAAATGGCAGATCCAGAGGGGCTCCCTGCTCCTCCCTGCTCTCCATTAGCTGTGGGTACTGCCCACGGTGCTGCTGCTCCTACACCAGCATTATGTTCCTGGTGATAAAACAACTGACTGCTAGGACTGTAGGACTAAAAATAAGGCAGACAAAATTTTCTTCAGCTCTCACCAGAGCACATAAGCTCTATCAGCATATAGTGGCTATTTAATATTTCCAGCCTCTCTGAGTTGGAGAAGGAGTTTTCAGAGTCTTGCCTGAGTATCGCTAGCCCTGCTCCAGATGAGGAAGAGTGCCTTCAGGTTTCAGGCAAGCCATCAGTTTAATCTGAAAGGCCCAACAAGCTATTGCAATGTCATTTCTTCAAAAGCCACACCCAGCCATTCTACTGGAATGAGAACTCTTCCTCTACTTCCCACAGGAAAGGAAGGCAAATTTTTAAGGGTGACTTTGGAGAGCATTAATTCACTGTTTTCATTTTGTGTTTGGGATGTTTTACAAGCCCATCCATAAACAATTGCTCTAGGATTCCAGTTTCTATTTTGTTCAACTACACATATTTTATGAAAGTCACACAGAGCTACATGTACAACAAGATGCCTGCTTGACAGAAAAAATGAAGCATCAGAAAGATTAATGTAATGGTAAAATATGTGCAAAAATAACAATACTTTGCATGTACATTGAACAGATGAGTTGCTCATCTTACAGTGGTTGACTGTATAAGGCTATTTATGCATAAATCACTTAGTTCAGCCTGACTTCTGCAGTGATGGGACATAATTGATCTTTAAAAGTTTTATGAAAGAATCACAGTCTGTGAAATTAAAGGAAGTTTCATTGTTTAATTTCGTATTTCTATCAACTGCCAGGAATATCACAATGGTAGAAAAATACCAGTTTTCTCCTAGAAACTTTTTATAGAAAGTATTAAATCAGTAAGTATACTAATGTATTACTGCAAAATATTTAGCACCATGTTATTTTTCACTTTGGATCTGGAATTTATGGAATAAAAGCTAACAACATTGCGATAAATTGATCCACTTCCAGGAGAAATGATGGCAATATTTTATCATCATCATACCTGAATTGCAAGACTCTTCTTTCAGAACAGCATTAGACAACTCAGGCATTGGAAAGATCTGTGTCTTGTGACTATGGGCTACCTGCCTTTTGTTTAAGAAATTGGTTGGTCAGTTTGGGATAAATGGGGAAATATTTTTCTTGTTTCCATCATTTGGGAGCAAAAGGACAAGGGAAGAAGAATGGGTAGAATCACACTGCTCTTCCACTGGTCAACATGGGTGTCACAATTTAGCATAAATACACTACAGCAGTGAACCTCTTTCTTCTGGAATCCAGGAAGGATCAACAGTCTCCTGAACCACTGTATCTATCCCACAGTATTCATGCTGGTACAGCACCACTTTGCTATTGAGTGTGTCCTTGTGACAAAACGAAGGCATCAGTTGTTGCTGTACTAGAGATTGTGATTAATGCACTGACAATAGCTGCTACTACCTGCAGTTTTAATTAAAGTACCAGTTTCTTCACCTCCTTTTGCATCTTAGTTTTGAAACAATTGCTCAACAATTTAATCTTCCTTGTTTTCTAGGCTCATTATAGTAGGAATTATAAAGAGAAGTCCCTGCACAGCCACCCCTTTATCCCTTCAGCTGTTTATTTTTGAGTATGTGTCAAATACATCTTCTGCACATTTTTCAAAGATGGTTAATGTTTTGAAATTGGAAAAGCAGGCAGAGAGCTGTGAGTCAGCCTGGCAATGGCAATGGCTTTAGCTGTGTATGATGTACTTTAATGTGTAGCAGGCTCGTACTGATGAGGGAGATGGAAACTATTCCCAAGGCCCATGTACTTTCGTGGACATGAAAAATAAATTGCTTAACCTTTTAGGAGAGCCTCATGTGCTGCAGTGGCATGCCTCAGACCCCAGTGGCAGATGAAGGAACTCTTCCTGTGTTTTGGGCCTGCTGGGCTTCCAATGGTTGTGCACAAAGGCCTCTGATGATTTATTCTTATCCTTCTCTGTGATACTCCCACATCCCTCTGGGTCCTCCTGATGTCCTGGTGACCAGCTGGCTTATCCTTAGCCCTCTGTGTAGGGATGAAAGTGTCAGAGGTGAGGACTCTATGGAGGATTTGTTGTGCAAATGAAAGGGAATGATCTCAGACCTAACATCCTGCAAATGCATCTTGAAGGCACTGCATACAATTACTATAAATTATTGAACCAAAGTAATAAAAACTACACTTAATGCATCGAGTAAAACAGAATGAAAACAGCTATGTCTCTTCCCCACAGTCTCTCTTATTCCTGTCACATCTAACATGGAGTTCCCACTGCAGACAAAATTACAGCAGAAGGGCTATTTAACTTAGACAGGGGTGTGTGTACACAAACATCACAGCGTGTGATGCAGGGTGATTGGTTGTAACATGGATAGTTTTGTCTTTGGTTAAACCTTCATGCTGTCAGATGGTATTTCCCTGCTTTGAATGGCAATTGTCTTCTAATGTTGTTAGGCAGCTGCAATGCCAGTCCGATGGTTGTGTGATTTGGGACACTTGTCATGCCACTTGCTGCTGCAATAAAGTAATTTTAATTTGGTAGATTCCTGAAAAGGCTTATTCTGTGTAAATGACCTAGTCAGGCATGTGAGGAGCATGCCCTCCACCTTGTTTTCCCAATGAATCAATGCTAGTTGAAAGAAGAAAAAGAGGGTTTTCTATAAATCTACCCTGAGAAAGTCACAACAGATGTCCTCTCGAAAGTCATGTAACAGGTACAGACTTGATGCCAGAAGGAGAGTTCAAAGAAACCTGAAGTGTCACTGTGTTCCGACTGGTGACTCAGCTAAGGGAAAAAACAGGTGATGACTCTGTAAATAGATGGGATGAATGACACTGGAGGCAGGAGCACAAGCTGTAGGGGTATTGGCAGATTAATAGGTGTAATTATTGTAATTGTATGGGAATCACCTGAGTCATGGCACTATCTGTCAGGCAAGTGTAGATCATTCATAAGCCATTGAAAGGGATCAAAGTAGCCTGTAAAGAAGCTTCCAAAAAGGACAAAAATGAGTTGCATCAAAGAGCAGTTTCAGCACAATTACATGCAAGTAACTGTACAGTTATATGTGAAATATTTTTCTGAAAATTTTTCTTCCTTCTTTGAATAAATGTTGAGGCTGTATAAACTGTGGACTAGCTGTTTGGAATAATTCACCCCAATGATTTTAGCATTCCCTACAACAACTAGAAGAAAAATAGGAGGCCTGTTAGTTTTTAAAGGTCAAGCCACTAAGGACAGGGAAATGGCCAAAATAGATGGCAATGTTCAGCCTGTGCACCTTGCTCTTAGGTCCATGGTGCTCGTAACTGGCTTTGTTACAAGAGGGGAGTGTAACACACTGATGCTGCTGTTTCAGAATCATTTTCTGTCATGGAAAGGTGTTTAACTAAACTAATGAGAGAATTGGCTTGGCAGAGAATGGCACTCAGAAGACATATCACAGGTGTCCTGTGACATAAGGATGGAGAATGGACAGACATGTCTGATTATTGCCCAATATTGTGGCTATAGGAACACCTTCTTGCCAGCCACATGCTCCAAGCAATGATCATGTACACCCTTCTCTGCTCAAGTGGGTGCTTTATCATGGAGCCTGAACTTTATCTTGTAAGCACATCTTCCTTCAGCTGCTGTCATTGTTGTTTATGTGGCAACATTTTGTTGTTTACTGTGGTTGAGACTCAGTTAAAACATGACAAGCTTTGATAGACTACGACAATTGTTTTTTTTCTTTTCTTGATAATACCTATTGTATTTTGCAGTACTCTGTAAAAAATGAAGGCTCTTTGCTTATAGTGAGAACCAGTCAGAAGAGAAACATGACACACAGAAAATGGATATTGTTTATGGATTTGATAATGTTGGCTCAAATGTTTGCATGAAAAGTTCCCTTTTGACTTTTGTCAGAATCACAGTCACATAAAATGGCTTTTATGTTCTACCTTGGGTAAAATATTCACCTCATGGACTTTGCCAAAACTTTTAAACAGAGGTAGAAATATTTATGATCCACCAGAGGCTCAGTAAATCCCAGTGAAGCTGGTGCCTTTTTGAATGCAATGTCTTCTCAGCCTCTGTTTTTCAGGCTCTGCTCTCTACTTTCTAATTTGGTAATTTCCTCCACACAGTTCTGGTTTTGTTCTGCTGAGCCTGCACCATGGGAATGAAGTGGCTTTGCTTTCTGCACGGATGGGCTAAAGTTTCCTTGGAAAGCGTGGCTGGGAGTCACTGACACAAGTGCAGTCCGTGGTCACAGCATCCCTGCAAAGTGCATGTTGCTGTTCTCACTTTACAGATGGCTAAATGAAAGCAGAGTTAGCAGAGGAATGAAGGGATTTGCCTAAGGCCACATAATAAATCAGTTGCTTGTTTCGGATTAGTTACAGCTCAGGACTTCCCTGCTGCCAATTGCCAGCCCTGCACTCACTCCACTCTTTCCAGTGTCACAGGGATTGTTTTTGCCCTACTAGTTTAGAGGACATGTAGATGGTCGTACTCAAGACATAAAATAATCCTGCTACAAATTGTTTTAAGAGACTTCACTGCTCTTATGCAAGGTGGAAGATCTGGGGTAAATGGTTTCTCCTTGCATGATTCTTGGCACTGTGAACTTTATGTCATTGCACATTTTAACGACATTTTTCTGGTAAAGTCAAGGTTGACAAAAGTGTGCTAGGTTAAGCCATAGAAATCTGGATTTCTTTCCATATTTTTTATTTACACCCAAAAAGTAGCATTATATGGGTCTTGATGCACAAACCAAAAGCTAGGGTGAAAGCAGGCCTGTCCATCGTGTAGTGTGGGATAGTTAATCATCTCATGTAAAATTGCTGATGAAGATTGGCACAGAGCAGGGCAGTCATCCTGCACATGTGCTCACTGCTTGGTCTTTGGTGTAAATAGTACAGCCAGCAGTGAGCGTTTGGAGCACTCTGTGCCCACCAATACAGCCGTGTTTTTGCTCCAGCAGCTGAGAGGGATTGCAGGAAAGGGTATATGTAAGTACTGGAAATGGGAGCACTTCTGTCTTTAGACAGAACCAACAGAAAATGTGACATGTACATGGGTTGAAAAGAAAACCAGCAGTTAAGGTGTGAGCAGAGCTGCCTGTGACATGCACTGGAGTACATACCTAAGCAGAGCTTGCTTCAGGAATAAGGGGTAGCAGGGAGAAGTCACAGAGGCAGCAGAGAATATCTACAAGGCAGAGATGCATGGCAAGCAGAGGAAGGAAAGGATTTGCTCCTGCAGGGTGCTGAGCACCTTTAATGCCCACTGAGTTCAGAGGTGAAAGGGAAAATCCTGCAGTTACATCTACGTAAAATGTGTCTTAAATTCTCCCGAATTTTCCTTATAGTTACTGCCATTTCATTGCAAGCAATCTAATGTGAGCAGATCCACTGCACTTTCTTTCTTTGCAATGCTAAATTGTTACATCTTTCTGATCATGTGTTCTGACAAAGCTCATCCAGAAATACACAGCAAAAAGGGGTGACTTTTGATGCTGTCACTTTTATTGCCTCACTGAATAATACAAGACTATTTTTCATCCCTGAAACACTTTTTCTGGCTGGTCCACATAGTAATTTCAACTCTATAATGTTATTCTCCCCAAGACTGACATTATTAAAGTATTCAATGTCTTAAGTAGGACTCTTTTCATAGTAACACCTTTCTTTAAAAAGGCTCATCTTCAGGTCCATACAAATATCTACTACTGTTTATGCACACGAAACACAACTACTCAGGCTTCATGATAATTTTATATACAGGATATAAAGATGAAGTGTTCACCTATATCCACAAAGAGTAAAATCTTCTTCCCCTCAGGCTCTTCCTCACCTCTGTTTCAGTCAGTGGGATTTAAGCAGGGAGGGTGGGATCAAGCCCTACAAGAACCATGGGAGTGGCATGGCCACATGCAGAAATTTCACTTGTGTTGTTCCCAGCTGGAATGATGTGTGTTTCTCTGTGTTTGAGGATGTGGTCACCCTTAAACTGCCTTGCTGTTTGTGGCTTTTTTTCATAGCAGTGAGATAAATCAGAGTGCTGTGTGAAAAGCAGCACCCCCTCACACCTGTACAGACTTGTGACACTACTGGGATGAGTTTTATTTGTCAGTGCATTGAATGGAGGCAAACATACACCATTTCTGGCAGATGTAATCTTGCTCTGCAGTCCTGCTTTATGCAGAAATAAAAAAGCCTTCACTTTTATTGCAGTGTTATGAAATGTCTGAAAAAAGCGTGAGCTAACCAAGCAGCTGAAAACTCCATGTGGACAGTGTTTAAAAAGTGAACATTACAGATGTTTTCCTCTTGCAAGGTGATGTATGATCAGCTGCACAATAATGTAAGTTATTTATTCATAAGAGGTTTGAAGGACTGTTTCTTATAGTGTGCCCAGGCTTTTGATTTTGCATAGCTGAACGGCAACATAGAGCTGGCTGCCACTGCTCTGACACTGTGCAAATCCTTAATCACAGCACTTCAATGGAACAGGTTATCTGTAAGCTGAAGACATAACTTCTTCAGCAGAAGATCTGCTGCCATTAGATATGTGAGATTAACTGACACAAATCCTTTTGGGTAAAATGCCTTCCACTGCACAAACCTCAAGTGCATCAGAACTAAGTGCAAGTGTATACAGATTAAAACATCAAAAATATTTAAAAATATGCATATGCAGCTATGAAATGCCATGTTTGGAAGTAATGTAGTTATGCTGTTCTGTTAAAACCATACAAATTTAGAACTTTATTGTAAAAAAAGTATTGATTGTATGAATATGACATCAATTAGATATCTTTTTCTATTACATATTATGATCTCTGTATTGTATATGATAACTTTTAATGAAATTGTGCTAATTTGTTGTAGGCCAATTCAGTTTATACAAGAAGCATGATATTAGCAAAAGGACTGCTTCATACAAAAATTTCTAGGGATCCCACTGTGTGTTTTTTATGCCTTTTTAAAAAAATACAGTTTCTTCAGAATTCTTTTTTGTTTGTTTGTTTGTTTGTTTGTAAAAGTATGAAACCAGGCCACTTTCAAGGCCCAAAGTGACTACGGCTTTCTAAAACATGATGCTAAGAACGACTCCCATTACCAATTCTCAAGACAAAATTCATGTTGAGGATTGAATGCAGGCAGCCCCCTGGCCATGCACGGAGTTGCTGACATGTTTAGATTAAGCCTTTTTTTTTCTTCAGGGATGTAGCATTGTCTTTCACTTACTTCCAGAAAATGTTGTGTATTGCCATGGCAGCTCACTGCTGGGCTACTGTTTTGGAATGACAAAGCAGGGAGGCTGGAAAAGCAGCTGAACTAATGAGTTGCTCTTAGAGCCCAGAGCTCTCATCATGGGAGCATCACACATCTCTGTGTTGTTGTTATTATTATTATTATTATTATTATTATTATTATTAGCCCCAAAGAAGCCTGAAGTATATACCAATGCACTTAGTGCTATACTTTCAGAGGCATTAATACTTTTTTGTCAGAGGCACTTCTCTGTCAATATAATTGTTCTCATGGTGGCGAGCAAGCTGCAGTCAAACAGCCTTGAATACTGGACAAACAGAAATAAAAAAGCAAAAGGGAAAAAGAATTTTTTTTATAGCTGGAACACATCTTAAAATTGCACAGACGAAATGAAAGGAGAATGAATAGAGCAGAATAGAACTGGTAAGTAAATATCACCCACATACTGTTTTAATATATATATATATCTCTCCAGCTGAAAGGACTTGCAGAAAATTATCTAGACTCTCAATTTGTTTTTTTTTTTTTGAATAATATTGTTGCTGTGCTGATGCTGTATGCAGCTGTGGTAGCTTGGAGTTATAAGAAGCCTGATCTTTAACTACATTGTGACAGTGAAGTCATTGATTTTTTAAGTGCTTAAGATTCAACATCATCAGTTCTGTGACCTGCTTAAGGGGCAAGTTATTGTCTGCGGCCTTTTCTCCTAAGAAGCAGTGTCTGAGATGAACAATATGGGTGAAATAATGCCCAGTAAAGTACACTCCAAATTTATAGCAGTACTATTGCTAATACTTGGAAGTGAGAGTTTGGGGTTAAGGCAGGAGCTACTGAGGGGAAGGCAGTCCGTGTTAGTATTTCAGCAGTATCAGGTGGCCTGATACTCAGACACTGAGTTTTGAGAGTGGGGAAATGCATGGGCTCTGGACCAAGTAACAAACATATCAGGTGAGTCATCTATTGCCTGTTAACATTTATTTCTATATTTTATATGGTTAATACATAACATTATTTCCTATTCTGTTCACAATTTCTATATATTGGGCTGAATATTGTAAGCACATAGGAAACCTGTATGTATAGCTGTTTTCTATCAGTAGAGTTTTTGTTTGTTTGTTTGTCTTAGTTTGGGGGGGTTTGTTTGTGTTTTGTTGATGTGTGTTATCTTCTATGGAAAAAATTGCTTGAGAACATTTTACAGAAATGTTTGTCTTATTCAGTACTAAAGTAAAAATGATTACTGCTGGAAATTTCCTAACACTCAATTTATTTAAAAGTAATGCGCTTCCCTTGATGGGATTTTACACAGGTTCTGAGATACTTAAATGAACCTTGAGAGTAGCAAGTGAAAAATCTCAGTCTATTCCTATGATCCCCCACTACTCGTAGTGGGCTGTCTGCACTGGTGCAGTAGGCATATCCAACTCACAGAACAGAGTTCCAAATAATGCAGTCTTTGGGTACAAGTTCAAACTGCCTTACACACCCAAAAGTCATTCTAGGCACTCTCTTCTGAAGAAGTAACCATTATTGAACTCCCAGCCTTCTTCCAAATATGTCATGCAACCGGGAGCACTAAAAACTTTCTCGTGTAGATGGTGTCACAGAGACTAATTATTATAGAAATGTTAAACCAGGAAATGTCTGGGTTTGGGAGCACTGAGGGAAAGTCAGGAGAAGGACTATGAGAATGGTGTGTGTTGATGGTCAGCAAGATCTCAGCACACATCTACCTGCAGCTTCCCACCAGGACTGGGAGACAAAGGGCAGTGAGCAAATCCTGATGAAGGTGCGGATGGAGAAACTGACAGTTCCTAACAGATACAAAAAGGTTCACCTAAAGCTAGTACACGGTCACCAGCATAAGAGGAGCACAGAAGATGTAAGAAGGACTTGACAGCTGAAGTCCCTTTTTCCCCATGTCATTGCAAGGACTCCTAGACACAGCACCTGCATATACATTATTGCCTGGATGCTGGACAAATGACTTGGGCTCACACATTTTAGAGTTGTGGGTACGTGGATAGGACAAGATGAGTATCAACAACTGAAACTGGTATTGTTTAAAAATAAAACCATCTGCCCGCTCTGTCTGGTCCATCACTGTGATTTCCTATGTGGCTGCAAAAATACTGCTACATTATTTCCTACAGTGTTGCCTGCTGTTCTTCAGGATTAATGTATTCTGTAGATGACAAGAAAATCAGACTTTATATTTAAACAATGCACTTATTGTGTCTCTCCTTGAAAATTTTATATTGCAGTAAATGTGCGGTGTACTTGTTTTAAAATTTTGGGTTGTATTTATAAAGAACTTTGGAGCTTCATAACGTGTGGGTGGATTCTGCAGGAGGTGAGATGAGTACATCTGGCTGTGGAAGATGATGTTGGGTTCCTCAGTACAAAGATACAAGGGACAGAAAGCGACTGAAGAACAGCACAGGTTGGAAGAAGGTGCAGGACCAGCTGTGTCTGGCTGCAGAGGAGTGACACAGAGTGGGGCTGGGTTGGTGGGGGGACATGAACATGCAGAGAATTGCTGGCCCAGGGAGGGTAGGAATATGCCATACTTGGAGGAGAAGTAGTATTTCACTGAATCAAGGTGGTACTGGAGGATACATGCCAGAAGTGACTAAAAAGGATGAAGCAGTCTGAACTGGATGAGATTCCAAGGCTTGGAGATGGAAAAGATCAGGCAGCTTTTCAAAATCTTTTCCGTGTGACTGTGAAATAAACTCCCTTGGTTTTGGACAGGAATATATAAAGACCCATATATGAACAGAGAAAGGCATAGTAAGTTTTCTGTTGTGAAGAACAACATGCAGAAAATTATAGACCATTGAAAGAACAATAATTTCTCTGGAGAAAAAAAGAATTAGTGGAGGCAGAACTCACATTTTAGTGCAGAAACTGGTTATAGGATTGGGAGTAATATGAAACAATGATGCCTTATACAGATTGCAGATAGAAATATCAATCAGTTTCTGATTCATAAAGCTGAAACAGCACAGGACTTGAGGTCAATGCTGATGGTTCCTTCCCAGCTCTGCTGGATAACCCTAAGGTTCTACTGTACTGTGGTGGACAGGAGTGACCTGCATGTTTGTGTCTGCATGTGGCTCTTCATTGATCTAAACCCGTAGTATGCTGTGTGAACATCTCAAGCTTTAGGTCATGCAAAAACATCATGAAGCAGTGAACAGATTGGATCACATGGAGACAAAAGTCATAGCTGGTTTTGTTTGGCAGCTATAATTTTCCTGAGCCTTTTTTTTTTTAAGGGTAAAATAGAAAGGCGACATATTTTTCTTTTGATTTGAGCACTGATTTGCAACTTAAAATGTAACGGTCAATTGTTTTTTTGTCTAAGAGTATCTGAAAACGTCTCAAAAACCAAGTTAGAATAGGCTTAAATTTGCTCAACAAGGGTCTCCACACTTCTGTGCAAATTTTTTAAGGATTTACAGGCTGCAAACACCTGACATAGAACAATGCTGGTGAAACCAGGCAACATGTCTAATTTTCCCCTGCATTTGTAAAAAAGAATCTAAGTGAGGTTGGTAGATCTGCACACTCATTTTGTTGTGACAGGAGATTTTATTTTTCAGCAATATGCCAAGAAGGATTGAAATAGAATCAGTCTAAGAAAACCTGCAAAGCTTCCTGTATTCATTGTACTCGGTGGTCTAGATACATAATTTAAAAATAATATATCTTGGATTTCTGCTATTTTCAGTTACTGCTGGCTTATGTTAGAATCATGGGAAGGACTGAATAATTACCAAAGATAATAAAATTTTATTTTAAAAATATTTTGGTGGATATGATCAAGCTAGAAAGGAAGATGCAGTTAATTTACTTTACCCAAAGTAATCTGATAATTTCTGATTTTGTTTCTTTTCCAGTTACTGTACCTGCAGCCACAGCACAAAAATACAGAAACATTCAAATTTGCCACTCTCTACTTTGGTTTAATTCTTTATAGTGAAGAAAAGCTTTTATGTAAAATTATGAACAGTTTTATTGCTTTTCTATTCTGGCCATTGAACAAATCCATGTAAGCACAGCTTCCTGCAGTTTTACATCATAGGAGCTGACAGACACCCGGGCTGTGCCTATATTAAATTAAATACTAAGTGTGTTCAAGACAGTTGAACCCTCTGTCACTAGAGACCAGCTGAGTTGACATGACCTTCTAAGCCTTGCTTCTCTTCTAGCTTCAAAACTCACTTTACTTTGGCTATGAGTCCTGACCTGCCTGGGAACGCTTGCTCCTGCCTGTTCACCCTTTGCACAGTACCTTTGCTCACTGTAGACAAACACTGATTTCTTGAGCTTTGGCCAGGCCTTTGATGGTTCCCTTTTCTCCACCTGTCCTGTGTTGTGGTTCCTGGTCTGCTGACAGGGCTTTGGCTCCAGCCACATCCAGCATCTGCCTTAAGGTAGGGTAACCAGCCGGAAGAGGGGACTGCAAACTGTCCCCTATAGCATTGTGCAGTCCCCTATAGGCTCCTCCTCTGCTGTGCTGAACAGGTTAGGAAGGGTTTGCTGTTTCCGTTATGTTTTGACTTTTGCCATTTAGGACAGCGTGGGAGAGGCAAGCTGGCAGAGGATCTGCCCAGCTCCCCAGATGGCTGGGCTGTGAACCATGTGTGATAAGCAGGTTTTGTGAATCTGGACGACTGATAAAATTTGCTGGTAGGAAGAAATGTGTCCTTCCATAGCTACGAGCAAATTACATTTCTGACTCGAAAGTCAGGAGCCTGTTTCCAGTGAGACACTGTTTCTATTATTAATCCAACTGTGCTTGGCACTGTGGAATATGAACAGCATGGAAGTTTTACATCAAGAAAAGTCTGACACCAGGACAACACTTAATCTTACCTGGTCTGGACACAATACAAAGACAACTATATGGGGGGCTTGGGGATTTATTCTGTTGTTAATAACAGAGAGATTTCTCGGGATATCTTAAGTTTAAACCAAATTTTAAACTATAGTCTCTTTATAGGAGCTATAATAATTTTTTTTTGTAATTCATGCTCTATTTGATATTTAGGATTATTATTAGTGTATTATACATATACACATACTTAAAAACATTTTATTATACGTACACATTTATTATTATTATTATTATTATTATTATTATTATTATTATTATTATTATTATTATTATATTAGCATTTTCCAAAAAGACTATGAACTTCTTGCATTATGGGGAGTCTTGGCATTTGGTAAGGTATTTGTTGAGCAGATTCCAATGCTGGTGAAAATTGTTCTGAATGTAGGAATCTTTTCATACAGTCCAGAGGTTTTCAGTGTTTTGCGTCAAGTGTCTGCTTAGGACAGAGTATGATACAGTCTGAAATTACTGGCATTTCCATTGGAGGCTCTTCTTTTTCTGAGGGAAGCTGTAATATCAAATGCCAGAAGGATGGCAAAACTTCTTCCTCTGTTGTCCCCACACCTCTGCTGAGATGGTCTAACTACTACAAAAGTTACAAAACCAGGATAAAGAATACAAGGGGTATGGTTATCTGTACAACTTTTGGTTTTTATACACAGAGATATTATCTTTAATTACATAAGCAATGATTAATGATTAAGGAAGTGGAGTGCTGTTTTGGAAAACTGGGTTTTATTCCTGCTTCTGCAAGAGAGCTGCTGTGTGGCACAGGGTCAGTGAAATCGCTGGGCCATAATGTGTTTCCAGTGTGTTACACTGAGGGACCAATCTGCTCAAGTGGATAATGTTTAACATCTTAACTGGGCATTGAGCTTGCATAAAATCTGAAGGATCACACTCCTATTTGGCTAAACTTGGTGATCAGTGATTAATGAATGCTTTTAGCAATTCTAACTTCACTATCTGTGCCTCAGGTCCCAACTATTCAATGAAAAGAGCTTAGCATCCATCTCACAACAACTGCATTGTGGAGAGGAACTAATTAATGCTTCTAAAGTGCTCAAATGCAGTGCATCTCAATGGAAAAATCTAGAAGGAAATAATTTTGTGATCTGGGCAAAACCTTTGTATATATATTTAATAAAAAAAAGGAGAATAAAAAAATCTGAATCACAAGCTGAACAAGAAGGTTAAAACAAAATACTGAAAAACAACTGCTGTACTGAAAGAAGTTGTGATCCCATGGAGAAAATGCAAAGATATAATGCCATTAAGAAGATCAAAGGAGAGCATGCTGAAGGTTTTTAGATGTGTGACAGGCTGATATAAACCTCTGTTCTTCATGTTGGGATGGGAGTACAGGAAAAACACACAAAAATGCAGCAAGGGAGAATAAGCCTGCTATGGAAAACTTCCAGGTGTGGAAAATTTTCAAGTGTAAATATGAGAAATATACAGATTTCCATTCTCCATGTTCTTTGCCAGTTTCTTTCCAGTTTGCTCCTCATTTTTTCTCTCTTCTTGTCACGCTAAAATTTCGATTTTTCTCTTGTCTAACCTGAGCTTCTCACCCTATCTGTATACATTCTCCTTGCATTTGAAATCTGTAAATCTCCTGTGGCTTAGTCACATCAATCTATTGCCTGTACTTCTTTTCTTTTCTCTGTGGTGAAATTGTTTGTGTATTAACCATTAAGAGTTTCTTTGAGGAACTCAGTCTCTTTAACAGGTTTCCTCCTTCGAAGAGGAGACTATATCTTGAATTTTTTTCAATATGTTGAAATCTGTCTTCCTAAATACAGTTTTTTTGGAATTTGCCCATTCTCCTTTCTTCTAAATATGTCATTTCACTCTTGGTTTTTTTTTTGCCCCAGATGTCCTTCCCTTTGGCATTGCAATAACTTCCCCGCCGCTGGTTAGAAACTCCTGATGGATTTTTGTGCTATTTAATTTCAAAACAATTGTCTAAAGAATAATCAAAATGTACATTTTCAAAAGAAATTATCTGATGGTTTGTCCTGGCTTGGTTCTGTGTGAAAAGCTCCACTGTTACAATATCTGTGGTCTTCTCCCCTTTGAAAGACACTTTCCAACAGGTCAGCTAGTTTTGTTGGCGACCTAGAGAGGTAACACATGCTCCTTGACATCTTCCCTGATGACAAGGTAATGTCTACATTGTATTAAGTAGTCCTGTGACTTGAATTAACCCACAAAATCTCATATGTTAGTTAAATCATCTTTTAAATAAGCTTGAGCCCAGATTTGTCTATCTTTCAATTTGCCATGCAAATGTTTGTTTTCTTTCTTAGTGCAGGCACATTTTGTAATACTTTCATGTTATCATGTTACCAAGTTTTGTTAACTTTCATGTTACCTTTATACTTACAAAGAAAGAAAAAACATTAATTGTTCTCCAATTTCTTCCAAGTAATAGAGAATAAGAATTAAAAAAAAAAAAAAAAAAGGCTAAAATTGAGAGAATGAAAATGTGGCTGTCTGGGTGAAAAGTGCAAGAGGAATAAGAAAATAGGGTTATGATTAGATCTTGACCATGACAAGAACATGCAGGAAATCACAGAAATGTCTGTAATCTCCACCCAAATTATTATAAGGAAAACAGACTAAAACAGTGTCTCCATAATCCTTCATTTGAGCTCACAGTTTGAAGAAGTGCTCTGATATCTACAATATATGAAATGAGCCTGAACAAAAAGGCTCACACAACTTCCCTCAGTTCTCCAGAGGGAAGTATCAAACACAAACACAGAAAGGTGGGAATAAGTAGACAACAGCACTTCAGATAAAGGCAGGGGATTATAATGCTAGAGGCATATAAAACAGGCTAAGAAATTATGTTGTTGCCAGGAACCTAATCTCATCCCAGAATTGTTATTATAAGGAAGAGATTATGTCAGACAGGGAAGGTAATTACAGAACTCCACTCCGTGCTAGCGAGGTTATCTGGAGAACCGTGTCCAGTGTTCTATACTGAACCCCAGTAAAGATGTAAACACACTGGATAGCATCCAGAAGAAAATCATTGGCAACTACGAGAAATTTATGAAGTCCGAGCAAAACAAAAAAAAAAGGATTGAAAGAACTGCGGCTGTCATTTTGAAAGTCTGAAAGACAAAGGAGGGACTGGAGAATTTTCTGAGATGCTGAAGCGTTTTATAAAGATACATGTGATCAACTATTCCACATAGTCAGTGGGAAAAAGAAAAAAAAACCCAGCAATTTAATTTGAAGGAGAGATGGCTGGAAAGTTTATATCAAAAATTCTTTCTCGTTGTTAAAATTGTGGAACTCCAGAAGAGGGTGCTTTGAGGATCTGATGACATCTGAGATTTTGAAGAAGAGCTGAAACAAATGCTAGGGATGCACTAGGAATACTTCAAAATATCTCACCAGGCTTAGGCACTTTCCAGCCCTTCATTCTTATGAGTTTTGACTGTCTGTTATCTGTAGTTGCAATCTGTAAGTTTAAAAGAAGAATATGGTATTGAATAATTTGCCTAAGAGCCTCATTAAAACTAACGTTGCAAGATTGACCATCTTACCATTGGATAAGCTTTGTAGAGCCCCAATATATTTTTAAGAAAAACAGCCAGTCACCTCTATCTGGATTACTCCTATTTTCTCATCCCAGGATGAGTAGTTCAGCGAGCATGGGTTGGAATCAGAATCATGTTCCCCATGTGCCCTCCAGAATCATAATTCCCCTCTCTTGCTCTCCATATTGTTTCTCAGTTCTTTGCATTTTGCTGCAAATGAGACATGAAAAGTGCCTTTAGTTTTGCATAGGTTTTTTCTTTCTTTTCTAGAGGCACATGCCTCCTCTGTGGAAGGGAGAGGAGCAATGATCAGCACCCCTTTAGACCGAAAACTGTCAGAGCGATGTCTCTTCTCTCTGCTTTTGGGAGGTATCCCAATTATAGAGCTGCAGCAAAAGGAAGGGAAGGCAACACTCCTTTCCTTTCATTGTCAGCCTGTTAGTAATAGCCATTCTGCAGCAAAATGGAGGATAAAATTACTGGATGCTTGTTAGATCAAGTCTCTTTTGGGCTTGGATTCAAGGATATTCACTTTGGAAGAAAATCCTCCTGCCCCCCTCCAAAAGGTAGACTTCAGTTAATAACCTGTTCAGCCATGATGACAGAGTTTCTAAGCAGTAAAAGATGTGGGCATCTGTGTGCAAGATTCTAGTCAGAAAATTTGAAGGGTTTGTGGCATTTCAGGCATACAAATGCTGTTTTGGATGACAACCTTGTTGACTTATTTTTCTTTTATTTTCTGTACTTTGCAGCAAAGACAGCATCTCCTGCCATGTTATGTGGAATGCCTGCTTACATCCTGCAAGGCAAGGGCTGTTTGGATTTTCTCTTTTTTCACATTTATGTAGTAGCACACATAAACCCATATTTCTAGAATACGAAACTGATGTCACCCTGTGTCAAGTTGCATAAATGTACTCTGCAGAGAACGGAAGGTGAGAGGTTCAAGCAGTCTTTTTGTATTGAAGTATGAAACACTCAGTCTATAGCCTTCAAAAGCCTATTTTAGGGGCCTAGAAAGGATTCCCAGTTTTGCTTAAATTTTCAAGGTTAGTGAGCCTTTCATAATCATTACTTGTATGTGTGTAATGAAATTATGATTTTAATCCTGGAATGATTCAAGCTATTATTTTATCTCGTTACTATAAAATTCTTTGGTTTGATTGTTATGAAGCAAAGTTCATTTTTCTTGTAGTTGAATTTATGCCAATTACTGTATTATTTGACAAGAAAATTCATTAATAGCATAAAGGAGTTTTCTGTTTCAAACTGAACAAGAGAATTCAGTCCTAGATGAAAGACAGGCAAAATGAGATATCTGTGACCACTTGTCTTAATCTCTGAGAGCAGGGTTTAGATCTCTGAATGTTTAAAAAATGCACACCAACAATACTTCCTAAATAAAATGAATGGGAATCTAAATATGTATTACTAGGAAAGAGCAAAATTTTCTGTGTTTAAAGAACAGCTTTCAGTTGCAAATCAAAATAATAGCTACAGTAGAAGAAAGGAAAAATGCAAACATCGTGGAAAAATAAGTAAACCTCATAATATAGATAGGACTTGTTTGACTGTTTGGGTAGTGTATAAAGACTTAAATATTGCAAGTAAACCTCTATTGACAGACAAAACCCCTGCAAAACTGTGAGGCCCTGACCTACTAGCACTAAACTGTGATCCAGCATTCAGAATAGCTGGTTCTGGAAATATAGTTACATACAGAAATAACATATGTGGTTTCTAGCTGTGAAATAGTCCTAAAATAAATTCTTACAAGATTAGAAGGACTTCTCTGATACAGCATTTTATCAAAATAATACAATGACTATTGTTTCAGTTAAAGTATTGCATTATTTGCTTTGCTTCACTCCCTAAAACTTCTTTCTCTCTGAAGGAAAGCTGAGCAGTGTGTGTTACATCTGTTACAACATGGCATGCACCGTGGTCTGGTGTCTGGGATTTGTTAATCTCCTTGTTTTGCAATACTTAACCTTACGACTCAAGAACCATTATGTGCCCAATTAACTTTGGTTTATATGCTCGGTGTGTTTTAAGTGTGCAGCGTTATTTCTTGAGAAAAATTACTTTTCTGCAAAATGGTGAGAATTTCATCCAGCACAGGCCACACTGAGATGATTACCTCATCATGGGTCAAAAGAGAACAGATGTTGCTACTGAATATAGGGTCGGGAGGGACAGATTTGATTATGGAAGGCAGTAATACCTTAGCTTCTTTAAAACTGTACCACATACTTGAATGTTATAAAGGGACCTCTACCAGAGAGAAATATTCAAAATTATCTTGGCCTACCACCTTTATTAATTGGAACTACCTTTTAATGGTTGTCGTGAAATTTGTAAAATTGGTGCCTCTAATTTCTTTTGGCCAAGAAACTTGAGAAATCAACTTGGTTGAGAAATCAGACTGCAGAAAAGTGCCCTGTATATAAAGCCATTTATTTTCACATGTTCTTGTTTGTGAAATTTCTTGCTAAGATGATAACACTTAAAAAAATATCTTTTAGGAATCTGTAAATGCAATTTTTGTGTTTTTAAATTTCTGCTTTTTCAATGCACTATTGTGATATAGTCATTATCTGACCATTACTCAGATTTTAGTGAGATGGTCGTTACTTGGAATATAAATGGAACTTTAACATAGTACATTTGTTTTGAAACATGCACTTCATTATATTGTCTTAATTCATGTATTTATTTAGATTTTTGGAACAGTAAAAATTCATTTGAACCCAGAACTTTTGACATAATATAGAACTTATCATAAGTGCAGAATCGAAAGGTACTCCTGCTGAAAAATCATTCCTTTGAACATTTTCAGTCTCACTCATTCTACTATGTAAAAAGTTCTGAAAAAATAAGGTTGAGCAATGTAATCTGGAGGTCATCAGAACCAGGCTATTTCAAGGTACAAGGAAAGTATGAATTTTAAAGGTGTGGAGCCTCCCCTAAGAATGGGCTGGATCCTCCTCTGTTACTTTCAATTTTTAAAGCTACAGTCTGATTTCCCCTACTATTTCCAAGTGAGCAAATGTGGCCTCAGAGAATAGACAGTCTCATTGAGGAAGCCTACAGTTGCCAATAAATTCGAGTGCCTAACGATCTAGCCAAATGCTCTACCCCTAGGCCACTCCATCGCCACTCTTTTTGCTTTTGGCTACTTGTAATTAAAATAATTACTCTCTATATAGTGATGTTTCAGGACACTTTCCAAATAGTTGCAAGACTAAATATCTTTCCTTTTGAGGGGAATGGTGTAAATGTAAAGACTGTCAGTACTGAAGTGAGTAGCCTGAAGACCCAAAGAACAGACTTATTCCAGTCATATATAAACCAAAATTTGATTTCTTATCTGTAAAAAGACATCCAGCTGAAAGACAAAGAAACAAAACTAATTGCAAGACACCTTCAGACTTTCTTTTTCCCCTCTGTGAAATTCAGATGGGCAGTGTCAAAATTATATGTAATGAAACTCTCAGCTAAAAATATGATGATCTTTTTAATGCCACAAAGACTAAGCACATTAAATGGTGTCATAATTTGTCATCCCAAGAGAATGCATGTGAAAACTCATGGAAATGTGATAATGGATACTGATGCTGATGTAGGAACCTTTTCCAAAATGTGTAACCTCCTCCTCTGCCTTGCAAAGGAACTAGTGAGCATTACATGTTCAGGAAATTGATATAATCCTTGGCATAAACACGCTTTTTAAAATTTGGCTAAGTGCTTTCTCTTTTTGTTTAACTGTCTTTGTATGTGCTTGGCAATGAAAATTGAGGACATGCCTCCTGAAGAGGAAGCATTTTTCCCCACTGTAGACCTCTTTGCGTCCATTATAATGTCATACAACTGATCTGTACCTACAATTTGAAAGCAGCAATATATGTGCCTTGGGTATGTAAACAACTTCTCTCAATGAGACAATAGTGAATATCGGTGCTCTCTGCTTTTTTAAGGAAAAGCCACTAGAGAAATGGTGTTGGTCTTCTCTTTATTGTAGCCAAGCAGCAACTGGGAAACAAGAACATACAGCCACTTCAGAAATACACCCATGAGTCCCAAACCAATGATGAACCAGAACCCTGAAATTTCCCTATGAGAGAGATGTCCTAAAACAAGTGATGAGACAAAATTATAGCTAGAATATAGGTCTAGAACTTGCCATATTGGGTCTTCAGTAAGAACCATTGTTGCAGTGCGTAGTTTAAGCCTTGCACACTTGCAATGGAAAGCTACCAGGCTCTCTAGGTGGTTCCTTCCCTTTACATAACGAAACAGCAATGAGCCATATCTTCAAAAAGAAAAAAAGAAAATAGCACTAAACAAGTAAAATTTTTGTGATATATGCTGAATTGCGAAGATTTTTGCAGAATGTTTTACATTCTAACTGAATGCATAGGAAGATATTTCCTAATTCTAAACAAATAAGCACTCTTGAATTTTAAGTATTTACAATTATTAAAAACCAATTAGTAGCCAACAGAAATAAAACAAACAAGCATGAAGAAAGGGTAAGTAGGAGGTTTTGCACCTCAATCATCCTACATGGCAATGCTGTTTTACAGTTCCTCAAGGACTGTCTAGTCCTATGAAAATTTTCACAGTAGCAGAACACATATTAATAGTTACGGGTTTATTTGAAACTTAGCTCAGCTGGTGGAACTTATGTTCCCAAAATGACTTCTTTTTTTTTTTGGCTGTTGTTTTGTTTTTAATAAAAAAAAAGTCTATAGGGTCTCCTTGTCCAAGATTACTATGGTGACAAAGCAGATCTCTGAGCATAAAAGCGTATCTGCAGCAACCCAACAGAACAGAAGGTTACATGTTCAGCATTGAATTTCTATTCTAGGCTGGCACCATGGGAATGAGTTAATGTATTCATATGGAAGTATAGACTGCTGTAAGAGTAGCAGACAAGCCAAACCATGCATGTTTGGCCTGTGGAGTCCTTAGCATCGCAGAAGGGAGAAGACATCTTATTAGCAATGCTTGTTAAAGTCTGCTGGAATTATATTTAGAAATACAATAAAATACATAAATAACTATACCCAAAAAGAGAATGTGACTTAGCATATTTTATTTCTTTTTATTTCTCACATTGGAGATGAAGACAAAGTGAAAACTATATCCATAGAGTCACATATTTTAACCTTAAATTGGTCTTTATCAGACATGAAATCTGTTTTACTACTTAATTCAGAGCATACCCACCTGTCCATGTCCCCAAAACGGTTGTTGTGGGGATAGATATCTTCTTACTTTGTGCCACTTTCAAAGAGAAGGCTTTTGAGCCGGTTGTCTTTGCCTGAATGTGTAAGTGGTTTTGGAACCTTGGAGAAAGGAGGAGAAAAACAAACTTGGTGCAAATGAAACTATTTAACTGTGCCTCCACCTTGTGATTTCAGCTTCCCATTCTTGCTCTTTGCTAACAGACTCCTTTTTCCTTCTGCCTAGACTTGCCCGAACATCTTAGTACCACTGATTTTCATCATTCGGCTAAGAGTTGACTGGCAACTGCAGAATGTGGAAAATTATGTCCTAGTCCCAGGAGTAGCTTTAAAAAAGTGGAGATGTGGAAGTTTCTATTTTTCTTCCCCTTTTCTTTCTGCTGAAAACTTTCTAAACTATGTCCATCCCTAGAGGGAATATTTCTCAAAAAATGTAATATAGATAATTCATCAAGTTGAAATAGAATAGCATAATAAAACTGGGGGAAGAATATTCTGTAATAGAATGCAGGAAAAGCAGTGACATGGTGACATTATTCATATAGACAAGCACTAGTGAGATGGAAGTTTAAAAAGCTGCCTCTTGCTGTAGGCATGTTTTAGTTTGCTGTTCAGTACAGCTTTCCAGCGGTTTTGTTGTTGTTGCTGAAGAACAATAACAAAAATAGCCATTAGGATCGTGGGATAAAAAGAAATCTTATTTTTTGTCCCCTCTGAGAGACTTCTGATGTGTCACCTGGAACAGGATCAGTTTGGCTGTGTACCCAACAAGGCGTCTCTCTGCTACAATTGTGTTTTATTTTAGCAATGGTGGGTTCCTGCAAAGGTGTCTGTGCATGTGTGTAGGCTGTGGAGACTTTAAAAAAAAAATAGTTTTTCATTCCTTCAGGTGTCTAGGTTCTGACTTTTAGCTTGGCACTTGCAATCCTGCACTGTTGTCCTCTCAGCCGCTTATTATCTAGCAATGTATTCAAGTTCCTTTGTTAGGTTATTGTCAATGTACAGTCTAGTATTTCCCCCAAAGGAGAGATTTTCCATTTTCTTTTGCCATTTTCGTTCACTCTCTGTGACAAATGTGGTAGGATCCAATGGGTGAAGTCATCCTGTTTCCCCATCCCTTGCTCAACCTCCTACATTTGCACAGCTGTAGATGCTTATGACTGCCAGACAGCCCACCTCTTGCTCCATTCATCCTTTCATCCATTTCATCCTTGTTTGTCTCCTGGATAAATGATGGCAGAAGACCTCTGATTCCTTTTATTGCATTTATTCCCCTTCTCATGTCCTCAGAATCATCTTTGAGGACAGAATATTAAGATTGGACATGCTTGTAAGTTTATATTTAAGCCATTTTTGAAACCACTGTGTTTGAATTTTCCTGCATCTGTTACCACTAGTATTCTTTAACCTTCTTTCAACTTCTTCATTTTGCTAAGAAAGTTGGAAGTTTTTATCTTCCAAGCTTGAAGGGCTTCACCCCCTTTTCTATGCTCTTTTTTTTTTTTTTTTAATATTGAGAAGGAGGTAAAAGAGAACCAGAAAACAACACTTTAAAGTTTTGAGTGCCCTCTCCACCCCTCCAAAGAATCTGAGAGCCCAGAGAGACAGCTATGTTTTTTCTGTGGAGATTTGTTTTCCATTTGATCAGGCTAAGAACAGTCAGGGTGAGCAAAAGGTGTTTGAGAAGTAACCCAAAATTTAAACCATGCTTTTATGTGAGCTTTATATTTTACCTTGAGGATTTATTTTCTTTAATATTATGAAGGACCAATAGCACTGTCAACTATAGAAGATTTGATCTTGTGGTGCAATGTGCCAAGTTTTATAGGATCAGACAGGGCATGGTGAGGATTTTTCTGGTCACATTTTATCTCCACGAATTTATAGCATCAGCTTTCTGTGCTTGGCTTGAGCAATGAGGGCTCACAGTTTTCACTGCATTCTCTCTAGCAGAACAGTCTACCCCTTCAGTATCCTTCTTCTGCTTCCCAGCTCACAAGTTCAAGTGAAAGTCAAATTCCTGAAAAACTCTGTGATCTCTACTGGTTGTCTTTTCTTTAATAGAATTCAACACAAACAATTTGTCAACTTTGGTTTTGTTCACTTACGGAAAAGCAAAATCAGTTCCAGGTTCAATGTGATAACACATTGCTGCTTGGAAATAATGCAACTTTGATCAATACCATGTTAAAGGAACTTGCCCTGACACAGTAGACTGGCTTCTACTGGTTTTACTGAAGATTTGAAAACCAGAGAAGTTCAAATATAATATGTATAGAATCTGGGCACAGAACTGTGTCAGCAGATCGGTGACATACTATGTGTTATGGCATGATGGTATTCCTGCAGTGGGTTGACCCTGGCTGGGTGCCAGGACTCAGGAGAGAAAATGTAATGGAGGGTTCATGCGTTGGGATAAGGACAGAGAGAGAACACTCACCAAATACTGTCAAAGGCAAACCAGAGTAGAATCAGAGATATTAATTGAATGTATTACTAACAAAATCAGAGCCAGATAATGAGAAGTAAAAACAGATCTAAAAAACATCTTAACTCCACCCCTCCCTCCTTCCCAGCTCTACCTCCTTCCCCAGTGGTGCAGGGAGACAGGGAATAGGTCTTACAGCCCCAGTTCACCACAGGTTTTTTCTGCTGCTGCTGCTCAGGGAGAGGAGTCCTTGCCCTTCTCTATTGTGGGGAGCCTCCCATGGGAGACAGATATCCATGAACTTCTCCAATGTGAGTCCATCCCACAGGAGACAGTTCTCCACAAACTGCTGCAGGGTGGGTCACTCTTCCATGGGGTGCAGTCCTTCAAGGACTGGCTGCACCAGCATTGGTACCTCATGGGGTCACAAGCCCTGGCAGGAAACCTGCTCCAGCATGGGCTCCTCTCTCTGTGGGTCCCCAGGTCTGTGCCAGGATTCTGCTCCAGCATGGGTCTCCCACAGGTTCACAGCCCCCTTTCAGGTATCCACATGCTCTGGCACAGGGCTCCTCCCTGGGCTGCAGGTGGATCTCTGCATCCCCTGGTCCTCCTTGGGCTGCAGGGGCACAGCTGCCTCACCATGGGCTGCACCATGGGCTGCAGGGGAATCTCAGCTCTGGCACCTGGAGCACCTCCTGCCCCTCTTTCTGCACTGACCTTGGTGTCTGCAGAACTGTTCCTGTAATATGTTCTCACTCTGCTCTTCTCAGGCTGCAATTATATCTGCACAATAACTTTTCTCCTTCTTCTTAAGTATGTTATCACAGAGGCATTACCACCATTTCTGATAGGCCCAGCCTTGGTCAGCAGCACATCTATCTTGGAGCTGCCTGGGTTTGACTTTGCTGGACATGAAGGAAACCTCTGGCAGCTTCTCACAGAAGCCACCGCTGTACACCCACTGCTACCAAAACCTGGCCACACAAACCCAGTACAATTCCTAATCTCAGCTCAATCCATCTCTGTTATAAAGATGACAAAAATCTTCTTGCGGAAGAAGAAAGGAAGAAAATGCAGCAAATGCTCATGGTGTGGTAAGAAGAGAATGGCATGACTTGATATTTTTCAGTTAGAATCTAGGGTTCTGTAAATACTTGATGTGCTGCTGAGGGAGGAACACATTCATCCTTCTAGTATGGGGGAGATCCTTGAGTTAACTGAGTGCAATCAGCTTCATGATCTAAGGAATTTCTGCTTCCTGGTCCACAGGAGACAAATCTGGTGGCCATGGGGACTGGTTTGCCTTAGTTCCTGGAGGAAAGGAAGGAAAGCCAGATGCTTGAACAGGCTGTGGACTGAGCAGACTACAAAGCTCCTGTTTTTCTTATCACAGAATTTATTCCAATCCCAAACTTTTATTTTTTTCTGCCTTGTCAAGCAGGCTGGGAGCTAAGTGTCGTCACAGTGAATGCTGCTATTTCTGTCCTGTCCTGTTAGCTGGGATAACTTTAGACCAATGGCCATTATTTTACACAGCTGTCCAGGAGGAGTCATTCCAGTATGACCTTCAGATTGACCAAACTTCTTGTTGCTGGCTGTGTTCCCCTGGGAGAAAGCTGTTGCTGTGTTTTGTGGAGTGCATCGTAAGTCTTCCTTCTCCCTGCCTGCTCACCCTACCTGTACCCAATGTGCTCTGCAGAAATGAACTTATGGGACTACTAGATGTTTCCCTATACATGGAGCATCTTCCACAGAGTCTTGTTTCTGTAAAGGGAGCAGAATGAGGCTAAAGTTATGTTTTCTTAATCTATAACAGTAACCACAAATTGATCACGATATCAATGTATGTAAATATCAATGTATATAAAATTCTATGGGGACATAGGTTGAAAATGCTGTCCTCTATTTATCAAGCAGCCTCCTTTCTTTGAAATGAAGTAATCACTCCATATGGATCTACAAGGTTAGGGAATGGCCTAATGACACTGTAAACTAGAAGGCATCCATGCCTGTAAAATAATGTTCTTTTTCTCAGTCATTTGCAAACATTAACTGGTAACCTCTCACGATGACCCTTTGAGATGCTTTCATCTGTGCTTGACAGAATGGGAAATAGATAAAAAACCATGAAAGAGTGGGGGAAAGGTCAGAGAGTAAAATTTGTGAAATCATGTACATCCCTGCTCTGTCTTTCTAAGTCGATGACCTTCCCTATGTCCTTCAAAGCAATCCATAGTAGTTCTACTTGTATCTTTGATGTTTCATTCAACATAGTATAAGACCATGAATAATGAAGTTTACACTATACAGGCAGGGTAGATATTGATTTACACAAGGTACGTCTCATTTATTAATCTGTAAATACTATGCAAATATATGCATGACAAGAAATTAAATCAATGCCTATCACTTCTCTTTTCAGTCTGCATGCTTTCATGAGTATAAATTTGACATTAATATTAGTTTACAGGAATGTACTTGCTGAGAAAGCAATGATTTACATGGGTGTGCAAATCGCTCATATGAGTGGAGAGCTTTTGAAAACAGTGTGTGTAACCTGGACCTGTTGTCCCGTGAGTGCCATTTTACAGATGATCTTAGATCCATTCATTACACTGATTGTTAAAGTATAATGAGGGAAAGGGAAAACTCACTCAATTTTTAAGATCTTGTGGATGGTCTCTATCTGAAAGGTAGAAGAATTAAACATTAGGGTTGGGCAGAAAACATGCTGAACAGAGAGTTTTGGCTGGAACTCAGGGACAAAAATGGAGTTTGTGACCTTTGGAAGAAGAAGCAGGAAACATGAGGTTGTCATGAGGTTATGTGGGAAGAAAAATAGGAGGGTGAAAGCCCAACTAGAACTTAATCCGGCCACTGTTATAAAAGACAATAAATAATGTCTTATTAATAAATAATAAATGTATCAGCAACAGAAGGAGCACTAAGGAGTATCTCTGACTGAACGTGGGGGGAAACAGAGTGAGAAAGGATGAGAAAAAGGTTGGGGTACTTAATGCCTTCTTTGCCTCAGTCTTTAATAGTCAGAGCTGGATACCAGCTGTCTGAGCTGGAAGACTGGGATGGGGAGAAGAAGGAAGCCCCCATGATCCATGTGGAAATGGTGAGTGACCTGCTACACCACCTAAACATACAGATGTCTGTGGGGCTGGATGGCATCCACCCAAAAGTACTGAGGAAGCTGATGGAAGTTCTCACTTATCCACTTTCCATCCTTTACCAGCAATCCTGGTTAACTGGGGAGGTTCCAAGTGATTGGAAGTTAGACAGTGTGACACCCATCCATAAGGTGGGTTGGAAGAAGCATCCCAGGAACTACAGGCCTGTCAGCATGTCCTTGGTGCAGGGGAAGGATATGGAGCAGATCATTCTGAGTGCCATCACGTGGCATGTACAGGACAACCAGGGGATCAGGGACAGCCAGCATGAGTTCGTGAAAGACAGGTTCTTCTTTATTGACTTGATCTCCTTCTTTGACAAGCTGACCTGCTTAGTGGATAAGGGAAAGGCCATGGATGATGCCTGCCTAGACTTTGGCAAAGCCTTTAACGCCATTTCCCAGAGCATTCTTCTGTAGGAACTCATGGCTGCTCACGACTTGGATGGGTGCACTGTTGGTGATGGGAGGCAAACATCTATAAAGAATTCTAGAAAAAAATGTTTTGGGGGTTCTTCTTTGCTCTTTGCTGGATAGCTTTGTGCATTTCACTGTTTACAGAATACCTGATAATTTCTTCATATAGAGTGGGACACTGAGAATCAGCGTCTGAGTAATAACTATTTCGGTGGCAGTATTTATAACTTTTGCTTACTGATATATTAGGGAACTGACATTTTCCATATCCGAACATGTTTGAGTTTGAGCATAATCTGATACATGTGTTTTTGTGAGAAAACTAATGGCTTTTTTTTTTTAGATAGTTGTATGTAATGGAATATCTGCTAAAGGAGGGTATTGAGTCATGTGATAGAAACATCATGAACAAATTCAAGATACTTGTTTCTAAGAAATGTATAGTTTTATTTCTCTAAGTTTTTTTTTTTTTTTTCATTTTTAAATCAGGTTTTCACCTTAGCATCTTTAGATATTCTGAAACAAGAAAGACAAAAAATTATTGAACTGGAGATTGTGGTCTGAGCATTTTCTGCATGACTATGAGATGGAAGTGTCGTGAGAAAAAAATCCCAAAATATATTTTTAAAGCACAGCTTTGAGGACTCCAGAGGTTCAGTTAAGCATTCAGCATGAACATCTGCAGGTTTGAATCTCAGACTTCCCTAATGCAACGACCTCATTTCTCTACAAATTGGTCTCTGTACTCAGCTGGTTGTAGGTTAGTTAAAATCAACCTCTCTCTGCTAAGAGTCGTACTTCAAAAATTCCTTTAGAAGTTTTCACACTGAATACATTTCCACCTGTCAGTTCACATGAACCCATCCCTATCTTCCAGGAACAAAAAAACCTGAACTAACTGTTGATGGAGTTTTATGACTCATTGAAGCCCAGAGCTATGTGAAACTGGCTTTAATTTCCAAAAATCAATAATACGTTTAAGCTGTGTATGCCTCTGATAGTCTTACCCCAGTGAAGAAGCAAATGTACTCAATATAAGAGGTGAAAATAGATTTTCATTCAATTTTAGGCTGAAGTAGTGTTTCTGAATATAGCTCTGATAACAAAGCTCAGTTGTTGGGTTTAAGTGAAACAGTTGTGTAACACATTGCAGGCAGCTGAGCTGCTGCAATGGAAGAGAAACACAAAACCCTTTTGGCAGGGTTTTCAAAATAAAAATTAAGACCTTCTGGAGGTGAATCACTTCCTGATGGGCTGATAATGCTATGAAACCTGTTTGTTCTAAATATTGCTGGTGATACATGGAGCCCATTGTATGCCACCGTCATTTGATGGTGTATGATGCACAACACAATTTCCTTCCCATTGCAAGCCTTTTGTGTCAGTCAGAGGAAAGAAATAACAATCTATCCCTGGGTCTGTATTGTCCTGTTTAAACCACTTCGGAAAGCTACAAAGTGTCCTGGATAATACAGATTGAATGATAGGTTTTCATAGCTTTTTTTCAGATATTGTGAGCTTCTCATGCAAACCCAGTATAAAAAAATAAACATACCTATGTTATTGATATTCTACCATCCCTGCAATGAAAAATACAGCAAGAAACATATATATGCATCTATAAAAATGTAGACAATGTCACATTTCAGAAGTCTGCATTTGCATTGTTCATTCCTCAGTTAAACGTTGCAGCACATTTTTGGTGTACATCCCTTACTGGTTTCTTAAAACAGCGAGAATTAACATCCCTGTGGGCTGCACTCACAGAATGACTTTGTCCTTGGCTATCTCCGCAGTAGTTTTCAACCCTTGGTTAGACCTCCCTTAAACCATCCTTCTTGCTTTGACACCAAAAAGAGGTTCTCAATTTGCCACATTTGTCAGTATTTACTTTTTAGCCTGCTAATAACTTCAGCACTTTTAATTGATTTACCACTGATTCTTCATTATCAGAGGAGCAACAAAAGATCACATGAGTGCACTGTACCAGTGAGTTGTGCCTCTCCTGTAGAATCACCTCTAGACGTTGTGGAGTATCTCAGTCTGTCTGTAATGTGTAATTTTGATAATCAAAAAAAGGTTAATAGCAAAACCTTGTGGTACAACCTGAAAGCATCACTTTTCTGAGGTATTTTTTAGGATATGTTTTAATTCTTCAGGCTAAGTGACATGAAGTAATTGAAGAAACAGTGAAAAAAGAGTGAAGCTAAGCATTGTATTGTTGTTTTTTAAATTATGTTTGACATTGTCTAATTTCCAGATGTCACAAAAAGAACAATGCTGCTACAGCAAGAGAGAACTTGTGTTTGCTATAGGGAAGATGATAAACAGTTTTGACTTGAGTTCTGTGAATATATGTTTGCATAGGAGTCAAGGAAATTCAGAACCTGCTGGAAGAGTCAGAATATAAAGTTGGGTTGGAGCAGACTTAATTTCATTACTCCATTAATCTTACTTCTGAGCTTGTTTAAAAGAAGCAGACTTGCAAATGACTTTGAGTTCTGCAGGAAGATAATTTTAATTTTATGGGCCACTTTTACTCAGAAGTAGGTGTTTTGCAGATGAAAGCATATGGTGTTGGAATTCTCCCTGTCTGTCATGAGGACTGGATGATGCCAGCACACTCTCCTGCCTTCAAATGCTATGGCACTTTGTAGAGTTTCTGCCTACTAATAATGTGCTTTTTTAGAGAAGGACTCACTATAAGAACCAGATACCGTGAAAAACCTGTTACTGGATCACAATGAGGTTAATAACTACTCTGCAATACTCACCAGCCTCTATTAGCCACTAACGCTCAAGAGCTTTAACAAAGATTAACCATTTTCTCAGGGGCCTCTGAAAGCGCACAATCCAGCGCTGTATATAACTTTGTGTACACAAAACACTAAAGATTCTTCCTTCAGGATTCTAACATCTACCTTGCAACAAATCAGCTCGAAAACAGAACTGTGTCTCTTCAAAAGCTTCAGACTTCCTGAGGTTCAAAGACTATGAAGGGTTTTGGCATCAGTTTCCCATCAGTTGCAAGAAGTAGCAATTTTAATCATGAATATACTTCATGGAGCCTTCAGGTCTGATAATTCAATGACATATTTTGCCTACTGGTTCAATCATATTTTTTTAAAGTAGTTAAAACCAAAAACAAACAAAAAAGTTCCTCACAATCATGACCTTGCAATAATATCGGACCTTTCCTTTTCTACTGAAATAGGAAATTGTGGGTAGTACTTTGCTAGTACAGGAGGTATTGTAGCTTACTCAGACATAGGGTTGCAAAGCAAATTTATTCTTGCTCATATTCTTTGTAATAGTTGTGTTGGGTAGTTTTTTCTGCAGTTCTGTACATTATTTTAGTCTCTTCTGGGCTATGTGATGTTCACATGATATAGTGGCAAGTTTCTGCTATTCAGTTCCTTCAAATAAAATCAGAGGACCGAGATGCATTAAGTGCATCTGAATTAATAAAAATAATGTTTTATGGATACACTTAATCCTTCATTTATCAAGTAAGAATTCCAAGCGCTGGGATATCTGTAGTGTATCCAATCTAAACTTGTTCTTAAAGAGGAAAATTTGTTTACTTCTTATATGGGTATTCAATAATGATAAACTGATTATGGAGTTATTTTCTCTCTTTTCCAGTTAGCTAAATCTTGCCATTATTACTACCTCTCAAAACTGTAGCTAAAGCTGCTCTTGCAGATCTTGCCATTCATGAGGAGAATTGATTTCACTGGTACCTTCCAAGTTTTAGAATTACTATGAAAAACAGAGAGTATTTGAACACATGTTAAGTTTCAACAAAATCTGTGAATTCATCAGTTTCCTTTATGAATTAGAATCATATATCAAAGAATATCAGTGCTGTTTTGTGGTTTAACTGCTATTATTTAAATGGCTCTTACGTATTTTGTCTTGAAAACAACTCCAAATGCAAATACACTTTATAGAAAATGGTAAAAAAAACCTCTGTGCTCCTGACATGAGGATTCAGCCACAATAAAAAGTCATCTGCCTTCTGGGAGAGCATGATTTTTTTCTGCATTTTTCTCGAACCTGCATTCTCCCTTTTCATGCCTACTGAAACTCAGTAACAAGGACACCATACACAGCACAGTCATTACTGCTCCTGGTAAAACATACAAGACTAATTTATGACCATTTACCTACATACTTCTGTCTTTAGTGATTTTAATTCATCTTTAATCAAGTGAGATCTTTTATTCTGAGGAAACCTCTGTCATAAGACGTTGGCATAGTTAAGGGGGGCCATCACAACACCTTCATGCAATCCCTAAAGCCGTGTGTTCAGTGTTGCATTAGAGCGTGCTGTAGGAAGGCAGGAGGTGGTTACACTGGGTGCCAGCCCCTCGGGGGTCTGTTTTATTAAGGAGGGGATACTCGGTTAACTGAGATGTCAAAGTGTTAAGATACAAAGTGGCAGGTCACATGTCACCAGCCAGAAGGATATACTGCTGTCACCTTTGCTGTTTCCTGCACGTGCATATGCACCCGGTGGGTACCAAGCAAGTACCTCACTCACAACAATAAATAAGAGATCAGTAAAAATCTTCAGCAAAAACTCCGGCATATTGCTCAGTTCAGCTTTCCTAGGAATTCAGCAAACATTTTGTCTTAGAAAAATTGGTACCATATTTTCCCCATTCAGCACTAATTCTCACCTTGTCACCTGCCCTCCCTGCATTTTTACCTGACCAGCACCTACACTGGATTAAGGAAAACTGTGGTATCTTAGGTACCATTTTATGGCTGCTGATGGTAAGTGCTCCCAGTTTAATCAACATTGTTACCTATTTAGTTTCTTTGCTGATCATTCTTTGAAGTTTGTGGTTAAGGTTTTAGTTACCAAGGAAACAAACTTCTGGTGAAGAAAAAAATTATAATGCAAATATTGTCTTTAATGGGAAATAAGAAAAGCTATTTTGTAATTTTTGTAGCAAAACTAATAGAAAAGGAGAAGTCATGTAATTATTGTCTCCTACTGTATTTCCACACTGGAAAAAGTAGCCATGTTATGTTTCAACCTTTGTGGAAAACAGATGATTAAGTAAAATGGATCATTTTCCTCTTACACTGATTTCAGTGGCACTGCTTGCAAAAGACATTTTTAATCAGCATTAGAAAGGGTGACAGAATCAAGCAAAAAACTGTAGTGCCATGAAACTATTAGATCATTTTGCATCTTGAAGAGAGAGATCCTCCATTCAACGGAGGTTGGATTTTAAATTCTTTCTGTTATTTATAGTGACTCTTTCCACAGTACGGTGTGTTTGAAAAAAATTGCTTGTTTAAAAAAAATCATGGGGAGTCAGTACACAATCTGGCATAAGTAACTCCCAATTAAAATAAACAGAACCCTGAGTAGGAGGAAAAGAAATTCAAAGAAGAGAAACTTAAAAAATACATGAAATGAAATTTTAAGCAGTCAGATACCAGTGCAATTAAAATTACTAACCTGAAATTAACATTCTGCTGAGGGAAATACAGTAATTTAGGGGACCAGATAATTTTTGGTCATATTAATAGTGTCACATGGTCATGAACCATTCCCTTATCTAATACAGTAACACTCCTACAGTATGGAACACATTTGCCTTTTTAATTACTTAGCTGTTAAAAAAATTACACTTTTATTCCCAGTGGATAGTTAACAAATTGTGACTTTTGCTTTGCTTCATTAGAATTGGGTAAACGTGACCTTGACACACTTCTTGGAGCTCCATCAAATGCACTTATGGCAGAGGAAGGAGTTAATGACTGTGAATTGCTGTGTGAATTCTCCTGAATTCCCCAGAACCTTGTAACTGGCAGATAGTTTTTTTCACTGTCTCTTCCTTTTACTGATGGCTTTTAACTTTCGTACTCCTGCTTTTTATGGGGCAACTCCAGTTTGGGCACATTAAAGGGAAAGGTATAATGGAAATAAGATAAGTATGTTTAAAAAACTTAATCCATATCTACCTTGTGACAAAATAAACCAAACACAAAGCATTTTTCTTAAATATCTGCCTGGAGGTGGTACTTAAGAATACAAATTGGCAAAATAAAACCTCAAATGGCTTAGGATAAGCTGGTTTATGGCTTCCACAGTTTGCATAGCCATTTTCTATTGCAATCTGAATAGAAGAAGAAAAAAAAAAGGACTGCCATGCCCACCTAATATAGAACTATATATACCCAGAAAAAAATCCAGTTCATGTAATTATGTCTTAAAAATGCTGCTTAAGAATGAAGCTTTTAACTCTACATGAGCCAAGGCAGGGCGATCTATGAGATCATCTCAACAGAATATGACTCTAGTTATTGTATGTGAATGTGCAGTGCTATGGGCTTTCCAGATTATTGAAAGAGCCTCTTTACTGCAACACAGGTTCAGGTTATCCTTTGACAGGACTAGAAAAAGTTCTCATTGTCTTATGGCAACCATGCCCCAGCTGCCTTGCTCAGGCTCTCCTGCTGGTGTCAGAAAGGAGCATATAGGGTCAGTGGAGTGAGATTCAAGCCCTGTTCACCCCACATTGACATTAACAGCATATACAGATTTTGGGATGTGTCACAGGTTTGCCAGGTCTGTCAGATCAAGGCACTTCTCCCAGGAGCATCCCTAGATCCCTAGGTGTTTTCTGATGCTGAGGGTTTTGCACTCTGCCTCATTTTTTTTTCCCCCCCTCTGGTTTCATTATAAGCAACCAGATTTTCAAAATGGAGATTGCTCTATTTCTGTCTTCCAATGTTTTCTACAGGGGCATGCACACCACCTACTTGCTCCATGTGATACTGAAAAGATGTAATGAAAGCACAACTCACATTGGGGCACATGGCACAGGCTTAATGAGGTGGTTCTTCTTTAAAGACTGTTCCAGAAGGGCAGCTGTATTTTGCCACAGTGAGTTAAGAGAAAACAAAATAAGCTAACGCTTTGATTTCACTGAAAACTAATGTACTCTTGATTGCTGTTGGAACCAATTGGTGATCTTCTGTAATAATTTCAGGCAGGATTCAAGTGGAGGAACTTCTAACAAAGAGACAGTGGTGCCCTAAGTAGTCTTAATTCAGTTTGACAGCTAGTAATAGGCAACTACTCCTATCACAGGCATGTGATCAATCCATGCCTTTAGTCCATCAGTTCTGCTCAAACAAACCCCACTTGTGTAAGTTCTGTGTTGGAGTTTGTGCTGGGCCATTATCCTCTGTACCTGTCAGCAGCTCTAATGCTGTTTGCCATTGGCTCCTTGTGGTCTTCTGCCCAACCAAAACTCCTCTGTATACAGCTTTTATTTTTTCTCATTGTGGGGGATGGACTTATCCTCTTAACCAGGCCATTTTAGTGGTCTGTAGCACACCCTGTTACTAGACTCTCTTGACCTTCATTAACACACATATTCATAAACCAATATGTGCAGAACCTGTTGCTCAGTGCCCTCATTTACTCCACAAGAGATGCTTTCTCTTTCATGTAGCACACCATATCACCCACTGACACCTTTTTTCCTCAGACCTATCCCAATGATTTTACCATTCCAATCATAAAAATTATTGTTTTTTAATTTTAGTGTTGCCAATTAAATCATATTTCAGCTTATCCACAGGAATTTCCATTTCACTCTTCTTGTTACCCTGGCATTTGGTATCCAAGAGACCAAACAACTTCTTGTGTTTGAGTTTGGTGTCTTTATAGTTCTGCTGGTTGGTAGTAAATTGATTTGTGACTTTACGTCCCTTTGCAGCCCTCTCCACATGTGTTAGCTGTGTTCCAGCTAGTCTCCAGCTAGGGCTTATACTGCTTACATATATGATGCAAGCTTTGCAGTACACACATGCCTACTACACATGCTTTCTTTTCTGCTCTGAAAGGAAAATAAAACATAAAGAAGGCAAGTCACAGCAGCTGTCTCCCCAGTGGCAATTTTTACTGACTAGTTTAGAGCTATTCTCGCAGAGAAAAGACCAAAATATCTTTTGCATCTCTCCTGGTGTCTCATTCACCTGCATTAGGGACCCTCTGTATATTTCTCATCGTTACCAATCTTGTGCATTAACAAACAGGGAATCAGATTCCCCAGATTATTTTTTAGTAAATTTATTTAATCCAAATAAAACACCTCCAAGTAATAATATTTGTTTTGGGGTTTCTAAAATGTTCAGGCCTTCTGAAGTCTCACTTTCCAACTTTTCCTTGCAACAGAAAGAGCTAGAAATCTGTTCGGGGTTTTTTTGTTGTTGTTGTTTTGTTTGGGGTTTTGTTGTTGTTGTTTTTTTGGTTCTTTTTTGTAATGAAAACTGAGACTTTCATTTCAGGAACCGGAGCTTGAAGAAAAATACTATTATAAGGAGATAAATAGCAACAGTGGGGGAGCTGGCAACACTGTTATCTTGTGTGCATCTCAGGAGTCTTGGCAATCACATCCCAGCTTCTTGTTCAGAAAAGTTTGCTAGTTGACCAGAACAGATCTCCAGCCTCAGTGTAGCATGTGGTAGCTTGGTGAAACCGATTCAGCTTGGTCAGTTCCTACCTGGGGTGGCCTGGAACCATGCATGTACTGAATAAAATTACTAAATTTGGACATTTTTGAACTAGGAACAGCAGTTCTTAGTCCTGGATCTGAATTTCAGGCATGAAATCTGGATCTGAATTTCAATTTGTATGTCCAAACTGGTTTAAGTCATAGTCCTTGGTATAAACAGATCTAAATCTATGGGGAAGAGAAAGACATTTTTGAAATGCAAATGAAAATACTGCCATTCTAACTCTCCCTAATGAAAATTCAGACCCTGCAGCAAACCCACACAGCTTCAATGCTGTTGAAGAGAGTTTCTTCATGGATCATTGGCAGCTATTCCCCGTAGAAGGATGTTGGTTCAGTGGCAAGGGAAAGTGACTGTCCAGCTTCTCCTTAATACTCCTTTTCACGATAGTACAACTTTATTGTCTCCTCCTTGCTCTTTCCTTGTCTACTGTAGTTTTAGGAAGTTCTTTGCTGTGACCAAGCAAAATATGTTACCACTGCTGAATGCCTGATTCTGATCCTAACACACTGGCATGCATATTACTCGTGGAAATGTGAGAGCTGACTTACTGAGAAATACACTAAAGCGGATTTTCTCTGCTCAGTGACAGTGCAGGTGAAGGAAACCAACATACAGAATGTGGGAGGTAGGTTTTCTTTTTATTGTGCTGGGGACCTGTACCTATGACTTTGACAGTTGAGGGTGCTCAGCTGCTCTGAAAATGAGCCCCAAATCTTCTGCCCTCAGCAAGCTTTTATTGCTTTAGCTCTGATTGATGGGTTCAGGGAACTGGAGCCTAAAGATAAGTCTTTAATGGATCACTAAATTGTGACTGCCAAGCAAATTATTGTGTATGAGTTTTAGAAATTGTGCTACCTAGAAGACAGCATATTTCAGGAGTGAAATTTTATGCTGCAGGGAAAACAAAACAACAGCATTTTCAGTAGTGGTTTTAATGGCTGATTTGTTCAGAATGTTTACTTGCTTCTGTCTCCTTTCTTTGTTCAGTCTTCACTTCAGCACCTCTCCTTTCTGCCATATACGTGTTAGTGAGGTCATTTTATTACCTTTCTCATATTATTTTGCAACTTTAAGATTTTTTTTCCATAGTTATTAACACTAAAAAGAGTACAGATAAATTTCTTATTGAAAGGAATATTCACAGATGTCATATAAGGGAGTTGTTCTGCATGTGTATTTTGACAGCTTTATGAAGAAATATCTTGGACACAGAAGTTGTGATCTCTTCTTTTGTCACTGTTATCTTCATAAACATTTAATTTGCAAAATTTAAAGGCTTAAAATGGCTTTTCTACACTGGGGTAACACAGTATCAGGTTTTGCAGTAAGCTCACAAAACCTTTATCTGGACACGGAACTTATTTTTATAACAATATCAGTGTCCAATACCTATTTTTGTGTTGAACATGTGTTGAATTGCCTTTGACAAGGATTGGAAGCAATTAAGTTTAACAACTGTAATAACATCTCAGGTATTGCTTGTCTATGAATTGTATCTATTGCTGTATAATAACAAACCTGGAAACAGTACAAATCTAAAGAACTCACACTCACTAAACTCTATGTTGACAGGTCTGTTTAAAGGTTCAGAGGATGGTTGGTTATGTTTTGAGCAATTTTGTGTGTGTGTGTGAATTAGATTGCTTATTTGTCATTATTTTTATGACCTAATTTGTATAGCAAACGTTTATTCAGATTAGTGTGATTTATTCCTGATGCAAACTTGTAGCCATAAGAAAACACACTCTTTCCCAGTTTAGAAATATATAATGGTGCCTGTTAATTGCAATGCATAAGAGACAATACTTAAAAATATTTAAATTTTAAAAAACCTGCAAACCACAGTTAAATATGCAGGTAGAAAATGAATTTGTGGAAGGATTTGAATAAGAAAAGCCTGGTAAAAATGTGAAAATGTAAAAGAAAACTTTCCTCAAAAACATTAGGAAGTCAGAAATCATCATTTGGTAATAAAGCAAAAATTAGAATTTGTAAACTAATTTCCATTTTCCAATAAAAAACAAATGGTAGGTGTATGTAATGAAGCACATGACAAATTTTGCTACAGATTTTGGCTTAAAAATTGACATGAAGCTGACTTTGATTAGCTAGAGAAAGAGGAATATCTTGCTTCTGCACTTGAAAATATAACTTTTGTGTTGTTAATGGTAGTGTGAATTTGGATGAGAGAAAAAAAAGGCTGCACAGTCACATTTCATTAAGCCAGCAAAATACTGAAAAGAATAACACACATTTTCAAGGGTACTATAGTAGACTTCTGGGTACCTTAGATGACTTCTAGCTTTATTTTGCTTGGGTAAGCATTTTGTGATCATTACAAAACCCTCATAGCAATGAAAAGTGCAGAGTGAAATGAGAGTCTGGAATGAAAATCATTAGTTTGCCTGGGATGTCTTCAAGAGAACACAGAGATACTGAGGTTTGCAATGTATTTTACTCCAAATTATAAAATTTGTGCATAACAGAGGAGTAATAAGCCCCACTTATAGCCAGGAAAACGAATCAAACCTTATTAAATGAACAGTGACAGACAAATACATCCTGTATAGCGGTCATTTTACTTCTGTATCTTGTGCTTTTATTATCAAACGTACTGGTCATGTGTTGTCTTATGTGTTAAACCCCCAAAATTATACAATGCTGTTTTAACTGAGGTAAGGACTTTATAAAATAAATGTTTAGCTTAACTTTGCTGACAACATGGAATGGTACCAGACTTTGAAATCTCCACGTCCTTCAAATAGTCTTTTTATGTTTGCTGGCTTCTGAGGTGGAATAAAAAATATTTTTAGTGCTAGGATTTGTTCCATATGGGCTCCTGAAGCCTGGATGAAGAAAGAAACACTTCTTAGACAGCCTTAGAGAGGGGAAAATGTTAGTGGTCTCTCACCAACAGATGCATCTGGCTATTGCAACACTGACTTACTCAGTCTAAGTTCTCCCCAGCTTCACATACAGTATATATAGACAGATGGAAGAATAAAATTACATTAGAGTCAATACTGGGGAGTAAAAACTGGGAGTGCCAAAGAGGAACTTTTTTGTGAAATTCTACTCCTTTGTTTTCTCCCAAACCATTTTAACGATATTGTCTTTATAGCTTTAACACTGTTAGTACAGGCAGTCTCATTCCTGGAATGGGCAGGCAAGGTCTTTAAGTGCCTAATCAGCAGATAATTTATGTGCCCTTCTGAGGACACATAAACCTGAATTACGGTATGTGTTGGATGCACACCTGGCTTCTTCTTACAATAGAAAAGAATGCAAAACTCCTAATAATGCTTATCTAGAAAAGTGCAGAGTAATACTGAATGCAGATAACCCAGATGAAAGACTCCCTAGAAGTAAATATCTTGAAATCTACTCTACGTCCTGTGTCCTACAATGAAGTTTAGGCTTATATGAAAACAATTAACAAAGACAGACGAGAAGGAGAGATGCACAAGTGAAATCTCACAAAATACAAGAGGAAGGTAAGATGATGGTAAAGGCATCACAGATGGCTTTTTCAAATACAGCTAACACAGATTTTGTTGGAAGAAGGAGAATTGTCCTAAAAGGAGGTCTCACTAAAAGATTTTCAAAAGCAAGGAAATCTGTACTGGGATGGAGACCAAGCATGGCATAAGATGAATTACTTGACAAATCAGTGTTTGCATATAGTATGGTAGCATGCAATAAAAACAAAGAAAGCAAGAAAGCTTCTGGAAAGAAGTTCAGTGAAGCTTTGGAACATGTTATTACAAATATCTTAATTGTATGTTGGAAAATGTTACAAGACAAAAACCAGGTTGCCCTTAGAATGTCAAAAACTTTCTAAAGAGTTCAAATATATGTTCCTGGCACCTGCTCATCACCTGCATGCCCCAAAATGCAGATTTGAAGTGTGTGGCTATGTGCAATCCAGTTTGTTACAGGAACAGTATTATATCTGGATAAACATTCTCCATGAAAGGATCCTGTCCTTTTTGCAGGAGCTCCAGATCTGGGCAGAACCATGCATTTTAAAAGGTGCTCAATGGCCCAGGCCAGTCTCACACCAGCACACGGATGCCAGAATGGCAAACCATTAGGGGCATGCCCACTTGTTTCAGCTTGCAGCGTTTTGCTGGACTGCCCTTAGGATACTCAAGGCAGCCAGGCCTCATCCATCCAGTCACACTGCCACTAAGGGGCACTGAATGTGGAGTATGCAGGAATGTTTCCAGCCTGAGCTCAAGACTGAAAATGCCTAGAGACATCAGGCTGGGGGGTGTGATCAGCTTTACATATTGCAGAACTGGTGGAGCAGAATGGATTGAGAAGGTCCAGTGCTGTCCATCTCCAAAGAGAAAACCAAATTGCTCCGAACCCTGTTTCTGTCAATGCTTATGGCTTGGCTAGCCAGTGCCTGTCCAAAATTCAGCTACTTCTGCGCAGGGCTGGGCAGCACCTTCTGCCTCAGAATCCTGTTAGCACTGTGACCTGCATGAAGTGTTAAGTGCTGAGGCAAGATTTTGTATCCCAGTAAATACTCTGTTAAATGACTTCTGTGTGTTTGCATACAGGTAGTAAGCAATCCAAAATCAAAGCTATTCTTCAGCCTTGCCTTTGACCAATAGAGAAATCTGGTTTCAAGGGCACCAGGAGACAATTTGCTAATAGAACAGAAATGGGAATTATGTTTGTGTCTGTGGTTGTTCATACTCTTTCACAGTGGGCTTCCTCGGTTTCTGGGCTGCGCACTGGGTGCAGAGAGGCCCACGGATGATTGGTCACTCAGCTTTGAAGAAGTTAGCTTTAGCTGGTTTGATCTGGTCCTCCATCTGCATAGGGGACAGCCTTTCCAATGATGTAGTTCCACAGTAATAGGTTATTTTTATACTGAGTTATTTTTGAAAGACATTTGATAAGCTAAAACCCCATCACCTTTTGTTCAGAGTTTAGTAATATTCAGAATGGAAAGGGCTTATGTACTGTGCTAAAACCCCCTACTATATGTTCTTATGAAATGTGCAAATACCTTATGAAGAGAGCCAAACAGCTGAAGGCCAACTGTTCTTTTCTCAGGAAAGATAATTACATAAATCCATGTATACGTAAAAAAAGAGAGGATGCACATGTGGAAGTGACAAGGATGATGTCTTTCAACCTGAGATCATAACGGATTTAATAGAGTTAAATATTTATAGACAGTGTTACTTAATAGAGAAGAATAAAATTTGTGTTATTGGAAAGTACAGAAAAAAGGCACCTTTTTACACCACAGAAAGTGTACCTGAGCTGGTACCTGATTTTGGGAGAGGAAGAGTAATAGGAAACACTGAATCTCAAGACCCTCACACAAGTTATGAATGTGATTTTCTTTCATGTAAAGCTTACAGAAAATTTGCTGCATTTAAGACTGAAAGTTTAAAAATCTACAACACCACCCTCCCCCCCCACCAAAACCAACTGTGTGTAGAGTATCACAGACACTTTTGAAGCGCTACCAAACATCCTTGTGTCATTGGCAGTTTCAAATGTCAGATCTTTGCTAATCCATCATGTTTTGAAGCTGGGAAACTCTTGATCAGCTCTTTTTTTCAAACAGTGAATGATTTAATTTTGGGAGTTTGAAAATAAATGAAAGCTGTCTTTAGATAAGACTGAGTAAATGTTATCTTTGCACTTAGTAGAATCACCTCTTGCTGCTCAACATGTTGCCTGTCTTGGCTATGCAATGGCCTTTTCTCCTGTTCTCTTTTCGTTAACAGGCTAGTAAATGTTTTGCTTTTAATGCAATTAACATGGCAGTTGATTTTGGGGATGAAGAAGAAGAATCCAGCCATGAAGAAGGTCAGGCAACCTATATTGATAAAGATATAAATCCCAGTCTAGTTTGTTTGTTTATTTCATTAGAAAAGACTGCAGTATATCCTGGTTAAATCTAAGTGTGAATTATGGTCTTCTCTCAGCAGATAGAAATTCTCCTTTGATGTCCAGTTGCTAATTTTTAGCAGAGTTGGCAGAGTCAACTATCTCTGTTTGTGCCTCCTGGCTAGGGGGGTTGCCCTAATTCTCATGTTAGCAATCAGTAGGCAGAACTGTTGAGATTTTCTTCCTTTGGAGTAAATCTATCTGCTTTTCTTTTCTAGGGAAAAATGATGCTACTTGCCCTTGGAGTGGAGTGGAGTTCACTTCTGTGCAGTTCTGTCTTCAGCTGGATGAAATTCAAGTGTCGGTTAAGGCTTAGAAACCTAATGCTTCCCATTGCCTGGACTCTTCACTGCTTTGCTGCTGATTTGTACTGTTACACTGGGTTTAGGCAATGTTAGGAAGATCAATTGAATATCTCTGGGAATCCTTTACTAGTGTAGCAGCAACTTTCTCCTGGTAGTGAGCATCAAGATACAGCTGGCTGACTAGTTCCAGGTGATTTTAATGCACTTTAACTATGGGCTTTAAAAAAAAGGGATTTTTTTTCTCATGGGATGGTATTCTGATGATATCTTAGGAAAGGTGATAGGTATATTAAAACTGTAAACTATCCCTCTATCTTGCTTTTTTATAAAACTTTAATTTTCTTTTGAAAATGACAGTTGTCCTGGCCACTTCCAGCCTTTAAAAGACAGTAGGTAGTTTCTGATGATAAGGATTATAGTTAATAGTCAACATAAGGATGAAACAGGTAATCCACATTCATCCCATGTCACCAATGGGAAATTTATCTCTCACTTACTATCCAAAACAGTTGTATATTGTATGTACTACTAAAGTTCTTCTGTTCTTCTGCTGATAGAAGTGGCTCTTACCTAGACAATGCTCACTTCTAATGCTTTTTACTTTATGTTTGAAAATGAAGTGTGTATGCGATGAAAGTTGATTATGTGAGTTCCTAGAAACTCCAAAGAATCAGTTCATATTTTGAGAGCCTTTAGTGAATTTTGTCAGTTTGTTTTCCTCAATTTACAGGATCTAAGGAGCAATATGACTACAGTGATCACATGCAACAGTTCTAAATGCCTACAGATAGTACTCTCTGCCCCTGCAGCTGGAATTGCTGTCTGAAGAAGGATTTGAATAGACTTTGTCCTTTAAATACCAGTTCCAAAATTTTGGTGTCAGTAAGTAAAATCTATTTTTTACTGCATGATTGTAGAAATTATTTTTTCTCTTTTTGCAACTACAAGTTTTGAAACAAACAAACAAACAGAAGGATGTGCTTGGTTCTAATGAGATTAACATCAGTGCTTTTTTCATGGTAAAAAAAAGGAAAAGGCTTCACACATCACTAGCTGAGAAACACTAGATGCACAGACGGGACAGAGATGATTCTCTTTGATAGGATACACAGTTGGCATGAATACAAGGGACAAGTTTGGGAGCGGAGGTTTGAATTTATTCATTATGAACATTTTGGTTACTTATTTGGGACTCTAGTGATAAACTTACAGTGTGAATTATAGCCCTTTGAGCTTGTTTGAAACTTGGGGAAGGTGAGTTGCCATGCAGACCTTAATGTTGGGATTTAATTCAAA
>VZRS01013266.1:233045-294171 GCA_013398055.1 Ifrita kowaldi | reverse complement strand
GTTGTCCACAAGCCTTCCAGTTCTCCAAACTCCTGCATGAAGATCCTAGGGTGGGATTCAGTTACCTTGTAACAGCAACTGTGCTACTCAATTGTGTGAGATTTACCGCCTAGGCTTGAGCAGCCTCTCCAGAAGGAAAAGATCCCTTGTGAATCCTACATCATGTCCTGTGGAAGTGTCCTGGATGTCCAGTGACATCTTGGACACACTGTGGTGTTAGTAGCTGGATCCTGCTTCCAGCCAAGGGAGGCTGGAGAGACATTCACCTCATCCAAAGGTGCTACCATCTATATTCATGGCTCTCTTATAGATCTACATTACATAGGTTACCATTTAAATGCATGTCTCCTGTATAGATCTTGTTGCAGTCTTGTTGCCAGTCTGTGCAGATTTTGGACATGGAAGGAAGGATCTGTTATCATGGGCATCTACATTGATGCCCTTGTGGCTGGTAATCTCAGTATCTCTGTGGGAATTTTGATTGTTGTCTTGGGGTGACTGTATGATACTTTATTCCCTATTGCCTGCCCTATGCCAGACATGAGTTCTGTACCTTTTAGAGAGAGCGGGGAGAGCTGGTGGAATTCCTTTGGTGCTGTGTTCGAAACACAGATGAGCTCGCTGGCTTCTCCTGCCCAGCTGCTCCGCTTCTGCAGCAGGGAAGAGAGTCACATGCCTTCTGATTTTTAGCTAGTTTCTTGTTCATTAGCTAAAGAACGGAGCCCTGTGACTTTGGCTTCTTCTTCTTCTTCTCTTCTGGAACTGTTCAGAACACCAGGAACACCAGAACTTCACTGGGAGGCCTTTCCACTGAGGCCCAGAGGGGCCCATGCCAAACCCTGGCTCTGGAGAGGAGAAAGCCACACCCGCAAAGGACTCTGAAATCTACCCAGGTTCTCTCCACAGCAAGAGGTTTTATTATTTAGGATTATTCTTTTTTTTTTTCCCATGCCTGCGTGTACNTGCCTGAGTGCCTTGTATTTGTTAAATAAATAGTTTTTTCCCTTTCACTTTCCCCCGAGGAAAATTCTTTCCAAATCTGGTGGGGGAGGGGTGGCAGTAACCTGCCTTCTATTCAGAGGATGTTCATTTCAGACGTTCCTCTGAATTTGTCTCAAACCAGGACAATTGTATTGGCTTTATCCATGGACTGCTGGGGGAATTTAGACAACAAGGGTGCCGATGGACACCTGAATCAGCTGTCTGTAATTAAGGCCAAAGAGAACCTTAAGCATTCTATTTGTGGAAAGGCCAGAATCTGGACCATAAAGTCATACACCAGAGCTTCAAAGAAAGCTTGACCTCATAGTCAGACTCATGCCTTAGAAAATCTGATCCCTTGGGAAGAAAGAGGTAACATTCTTTAAAGTAGGTTTTTATCCTTATCAAAATGTATTTCTGCATTCTGGAGTCCTTGTATTCTTGTTTCTAACACTTCTTTTCAGAAAGGACATATCAATTTTCTACTTCTGGTTTATTTTTCAGCAGAATTCAGGCTGCATGGCTAGAATAATTATGAAAGGTGAGCTACACAGTTAAAAAAAAACCAGCTTAGTAAAAAAATATTCTTATTGCCTTTGTTTTCTTTCTTGACTAAAAGATTTTGCAGGTACTCATCATATGAAAGCTGAAGCATTAGACTGGAGGTCCACTGAGCTTCAAGTTCTCTTTCTGGCAGAAATTAGTTAGCAAATTTTGATACATGAAAAGAAAGAAGAGAGGAAAAAATATACCACATCACAGTCAAATGTCGTAAGTAGACTTCGGTTTTGTTTCCCATTAATCAACAACAAATTGAAATGAGGGTGATAGTGAAAGAAAATGTAAAAGAGTAAAGCTTTAACATGGAAACAAAAGGCTTGATTCAGCACAGTTATCAGTGATTTCATTCTATATTCTACGAAACATCACCATCAGGTTTTGTTATTTGTAATGCAGTTTTGTTTCCTTGCAGTTTGAGTTGTCACTGAGAAGAAACCATTGACTGGCCCTTGAAATCTTTAGGAGAAATATATTACCTGCATTTGGAGAAATTATCAACGATTTAATTCTTACAAGTGTTCTGTAGTATGGGTCAAAATTTGGTAAAAAGTGCTCACTGCAACCTTGGCAATCCGTTATGTAGAGGGTCCTTCACAATTTTACTAGAGTTATTCTTTCCAAAATCCCTCAAACACTATTAGACTGAATTATTTTGTTCTTGTGAAGAACCATGCCCTGTATATTCTTATAGTCCTATATATTCTTATAGCTGTTAGCTATTACATCAGCTGATCATAGTTTAACTACAGTTTTCATAATCTATTATTAATGAATATTTTATTTGATGTGCTGTATTACTTTGCCAAATGAAACTGCTGTGAAGTTAATTACTGTGCAGGTTTTCTTAAGGTGAAAATGAGAGAAATTGCTTTTGAAGCAAAATTTGTCTATAAAATTTGTTATGTCATTAAAGGATAATGCCAACAACATAATCCCTCAAGAAAGCAAAGCAGTTCTAAGACTTGTCCTATTGTGAGGGTGACTGATTAAGCACTTGTAGAGCTGAATCCTGGCAGGGCAAAAAATCTGCAGCTTTGTAATTTAGGCTGCATTCAGTTGTAGAATGAATGGTAGACTTCCATAGTCTTTGAAATACCAAGACTTTTTTCATGTTTATATTTCAACCTACTCAGGTACTAATGCTCGTTTAAAAATATATTCTTTCCACACATCCAGTCACTCCAGGCTGCAGTGGCTTTCTGCAGGCAAAATTCAATGGAGAAGGCTCTTTTGTTCTCTACTGCACTCCAGGGATTACTGATGTTGGCAGCTGCTATGTTTTTGGAAACTTCAATCTGCTCATGATGCTTTCAGATGTCTTTTTGCTGAAACCAAGTTGAGTCCAATTTAAAACATATATTTCTGCCATTAAAATTGACATAAGTTTTAATTTCAGACTGAAAGAACATCGATTTATCATTTGGCTTTTCATGGTGCTTTTATAAAGGCTGCGTTCTGCCTGCCCTTCTAGGAGAAGGAGCACTTTGCGAGACTTTGGGGAAGAATGATAGGTGACTTTAGTTCTGAACTGGGACCTACCTGCTAAGAACCCCTCTGTTAGGATGCCTTAGCCCTGCATAGCCAGAAGATGGGCTCAGCTGCATCTGGATAGGGTAAAACGGAAGGAAAGAATTTCTGGTCAAGGGATGGCTTCCTGAGAGCCTTTTTCAGACTCTCTGCAGACTATTCTCTGTTTCAATTTAAAATATCAACTCATCACAGCTGAAGTGTTGCATAGTAGGAGGCCTCTCCTTTAGGTGTCTGGGCAGAAGTGAAAGCTTTCTGTCATCACAGGTAACCCTCCTTCTTTCATGTTTTAATAATGCAGAAATTGAACCATCATTTAGATAATAATCCTTGATGACCAGTCCACCCATTTTTCCATTAAATGATGTACAATATTAACCTCCTTCCCTGTATATCCATTGCTTTTGGTAATCAGGCAAAATTGCTGGATTTTTTTTGGTTAAGAGATACACTCAGTTGGTGGCATCCCAAATATTATCTCCATCTTTCTCATATATGAAAGTTTCTTTATTAATGACAAGAGACCACTTTTGAATCTTAAAAGGTGATTTTTAAATGAAGGAACTGTGTTCAGATTGATGCTTTCAATTGACAGAAGAATTTCAATAGTATTGTACTTATTCACCATGTAACAGATCTTTATAACAACAAAAAAAGGAAACATGAAGTGGATGAGACCATTGGGGAATCATATGTTCAGGTGGCAAAAGGCAATGTCATTATTTCAGGCTCCTGATGACACTTTTGGAAAATACATGAGAGAATGTGGCTGGAGTCTTTCTGCTGACAAAGCCCGACTACAAAAGTTTTGAGAAGCCATGGGGATCTGGGTTCAAATTTCTTGCCTTATTTTTCTGCTTCATGTTAAATTATGAAAAAGAACAAGAAGAACGGCCCCGGGCCCTCCAGTTGTGTTGCTGTCATCTGCTCAGCATGGGAAATTAAGCTTGAACTGTTCAAAATCTGGACTATGTGAGGATATAATGGCAGAAGTTGGATGTGCTTAGTCAAAGTTCCTCTCAATCATGCAGCATGCACTCCCATTGGTTTGAAGTCAGAAAGCTTAAGTTGTTAAAAAAATTATATGCAAGCTCAATCAGCTCTTCAATCTAGATTTTGAATAGCCAATAGACCAGCTTCCAGTGATTTCAGACAATTGCTTGGCTCATGCTGGAACAGAATCACTGATAAATGTTTCCAATTGTACACTTCATTATGACTTTTCAATACATCTTTAACTTATTGGAGCTGGAATTCACTGTGTGCATTTGATTGCAGCCCACCGTCCGGTGCTGAAAACCCCTGTTTCTTGGTATTAAGACTCCCGGTATAATTAGAGACTGTTCATGGCAGCTAGCAACACAAATCCTTTTCCAGATGTTGGAACTTTCACAGCAATCCTTGAAATTTTTTTTTAAAGCAATTTGTTGCATCTCTCAAAAAACTCAGAGGCAGTCTATTGCTGTTGCAGTCTTCACCTTATTATAGCCAACTTTTAAAGTCTTTTGACTGAATTCTTAAATGAAAAATAATTAGGAAAGGTGGAGAAAGTTCCGCTGAAAACATTTGCTTATGGCTTTGTGCATCGCACTGCTTTTCTCTAACTAGAAAACGTGAAGAGAGACAGTAGTGATGCATTAAGCAGGGAGAAATAGCATTTTTCAAATATTTATAAAAATTCTGCAAAGCTCTCTCCAGCTTAAAATATGGATTCTTTCAGCAATTAGTGCCCATATCCTGCTAGGTCTGCCATGATCTATTTTATTGTTTATAGAAGAAAGGTTCTGCAACAGACTGAGGCATGGGTAACCTTAAGTACTTCACCTAAGACCTCTTCATTTGTGTGATGGATAATTGGGATGATAAAAACAGGATCACCACTCTGAAAACTGACACAGGGCTGTTCCAGCTCCTGCAGGCCCAGGAAATAAAGTTTCTCAAATTGGTTTCAGGCATTTCTGCTCTGCTGCAAACAGCAGCCTCTGACTGTGTGCCAAGTGTGTCATTGAGAATGGTCTTTGTGCACAGGGAAATCGTTACAGCAGGGCATGACTTCCAAGTGCCACAGCTGTCCTGTAGGAACTGTTGTCTAGATGCATGTCCTGCTTGGGGGGTGGAAAAGGATTTAGGGGGAGAGATGATACAGGGCTCTCTCTGGATGTCACCTTGATTTCATAAAGCACCAAATGGACATCAAAAGGATTTTCCCATGGTGTGCCACACAGAACCCATCCATAGAGAGATTCCCAGCATTTGAAGGGACATAAGATTTATTCTCACTTACAGTCTTACATTTAACCTATTTTTTTAAAGCATCTATTTTAATATCAAATAATCGTAGAACACCACATTGGAAGGGACCTCTAGGATCATATGATCCAACTTTTTCTGGCATAAGCACAGTCCAGACATGACCCAGCACTTGTCCAGCTAAATCTTAAAAGTGTCCAATATTGGGGAATCTGACACTTCTCTGGGAAGATAATTCCAATAGGGGTTGTTTTTATTGTGAAAAGTATTCCTCCTGTGTCCAACTGGAATCATCCCATGAGTAAATTGTCCCCATTGCCCCATCTCTTTTCCATGTGACTTCCTTTAAAAAGGCTGTTTAGCCACTCTTTAAATACTGGAACATGGTGATAAGGTCTCCCTTTCTCTTCTCAGTGTTGACCAAACCCAGTTCTCTCAGACTTTCCTCATATGGCAGCCTTCCCAGTCCTTGGATCATCTTTCTCTGGAATCTCTCCAGGCTGGAGACTTTATCTGACAAATAAAAAAAAGAGCTGGTAGAATGAAAATCTCTTGCATTTGTGCAGACATATGAGCAACTCTTGAGATTTATACATCAAAACTGATCGCAAATGATTTCATAACCATCTCCTCAGTGATAGAGCTTGACTCTCTTTTGTGCTCGCAGTGAAGCAGATCCAATATGATACAAGATTCTTTAACTGGTCATCTCAGGGAAGACTCTTGTATGGGAGGAATGATATCACAAAATCAACCATCTGGGACAGGTGGCCCAGGGTAATACCATTCCCGGCTCTGTGGGGTCTCGTGAGCCCCCACAGATACACGGGCAGTTTCAGTATTATGGTTCGTGGCAAAGAGTCGGAAAGGATACTTGCGTGCATTCCGGCAGGAGCACTTATTTCTTCTATACTGTCAAAAGGTGCAGGGGCAAACACGAGAACAACGGCGAGCTCAGGGTTTTTCCCAGGGCCGGGAAAAGGCGGGATTAAGGAAAAGGGACCAATGGGGAAGCTCTGGGGGAGTGACAAGAGGTAGAGGCTAACAGCCAACCGGGGAATGCAAACTGGGATAGATCAACCTACAGAACAATGCATCCTGGGAGAAGCCTTTTTGGTCACCGTAGCATAGTGTATGTTCACTGGCCACCACACCAGGGTTTATGGAAAATAGACTCATATCCTGTTCTCATATCCTTCCAGATGCCAGGACCTGTCTGAAATCTGATCAGCACAACAAGCTGCTCAAACATACCTTCTGCTCATGAGGCTCTGCAAGGCATCTTCCACATACTAAGTCAGCTCAATTTTCTGCATGTTTGGATCTCCATCAACAACTTGCACTGCAAGGTGGTCTGCTGTTGAAGGCATGTCATTTAATCATTTCTGTGAGCTTGCAGGGTGAAATTGCCTATGGGTTTTATGGCAGATATAAGGATATTGAGTGTTGGGCTTGGGCTTGCCAGGTGCTCATCTGGTGGCAGTGATGTAGACTGATCACATCCCTAAAAGTCTAACTTTTGAGCTGTAATGATGATGGTACTGAAGAGCAAATAAAACATTTTTCTTAGAGACATGTGGAGTGAGCCAGGAATACCACCATCCTGGCTCAGTAGAATGATCCCATGCTGGCTAACCGTGGGGGAGAGTTGTTCTCCAAGATCATGTATCACCAAGTAAACATATGGACTGCTACAGGAAGGCAGAGCTTCCTAGTCCATGCAGAGAAGTGAATAGGATTTTGGCAGGTTACCAACATTTACAATATCACTTTGCTTCTCTCTTACCGTAAACTAAACCACTGGCAACTTATTGGTAGTACTTCCTTACAGCTGGATTTTGCTTTAGATGGTGTCTGCTAGTTGGCTTTTGAAATAAGAGAAAAGTACAAGCATTACAGAGCATTAACCCATAGGCTTCTGATTTTCTGCAGGAAGTACTGGAGTTCTCAGTGGGCTTTGCAGACAGTTCAGGCTGGCTAAGCACATTGCGGATGCACGCAGATTCCAGAACTTTGTGACTGACTTGTCTTCAAGCCAAGAAAACAACAGTCTTTGCAGCATTGCTCTCAACATTGCATTTATAACCCCCACCCTTGTCCTGTGCTGACCAGTGCAGTTCTCAAATGGTGTCTGCAGAGATTTTTACCACATATGTTTTTTGCTTCAACTTCTTCACAATGTCAGATATTCCTTAGGGATATCTCTAGAAGAGGCTGTGGCTTCTTCCTGGAAGTGTTTGCTTCTTTCTTGGTGGTGGTACCTTGGCATGTGCCAAGAAAATGATAATTTATATAAAGTTCTGAAACTTTTCTGAAGAGTTTGATTCCCCTCCTCTTACTCAATATGGCCCAATATAGTGGTATAAAGCACTGTACTTTTGCCACAAGAAGAAACCAAACATCAGCTCGGCCCTGGGTGGGCTGATGTACTAAATACACTGACACAGTTCATTTGTGAATGTGAAGGAGGGTTGTGCTAGATGATTTCTGAAGGTCCTTTCCAACCCTACCAATTCTGTGGTTCTGTGGTATCAGCCTTACAGAGGTGCCAGAAGATGCTGTGCCTCTGTTGTCTTTAACTCTTTGCCCTTCTTAAAATAGGAGTGCTGCCTTGACAGCCAACACAAACCAGTTGGAATTGTGTAGTGCTCCTTGCGAATCCCTACTGCAGCAGTATGTCCCCAAGGAATAGACCAAATCTTTTTTGGCTGTAGGACGTTACTAAAACACTGACACGATTCCTTCCTTAGCTCAGAACAGTGTGGGGAGCGGGGTGTGTTACTGTGCTGCCACATCCACTACAATGAGAGATTGGCATACAGGCAAAAGCATTGCTTCTCCAGAGAATGCATGACAGACAGTGTGAATTTCTGCCTCTTTGTAAGAAAACATGGTTGGAGATTATGTAAATCTTAGTGTTTTAACTGTTTATGTAGCTGAACAGACAGAGGGATGTAAACAGACTGTTGCTCTAAAATTGCAACTTTAAATTACTCCCTAAAGCAATCGTTGTTGTTTTTGATTTTTTAAAACTCATACGACACATTGAAACAAGAGGGAAAAGCCAAATGCGGAATAAAACTGAAGCTATAAATCTGCTGAAGTTACCAGAGTTATTCTGAAGCTAATTATAACTGTATGCAAAGCAAATGAAGTGAGAACTGAATTAATGGAGACTACTACCTCCCACAAGCTAATGATGCATGCTTTATACCAATAGCTCTTCAAATTGAAAAATTAACCATGCTGAAGAAAGAAAGAAAGAAAGAAAGAAAGAAAGAAAGAAAGAAAGAAAGAAAGAATATGAGGAAGTTCTTTAAGAATAGTATAGAAGACCAGAAAAGCAGTAAGTTCCCTGCTGTTCAATGTTCTCCCTTGACATGCTTTTCTAAACATCTAGTTGGCTCTCAATTTTTTTTCTCTGCGTAGATAGGCACTTTTAGTGCCACTGGGCTAAAGAAAACAAGAAAACCTTGTTGATTTGGGGCAATTTTTTCCCAGTCCTCTTTGGACATTTTCCATGATATTTGGTTTTAGAGCTATGTGCCCAGTACTCCGTAGTAAGAGAGGCAGCTGAGTTGGTTGAGGCTGCTTCTTTTCTTTCAAGTATGTGACAGGACCTTTCACCCGGATATAGCAAAAGCTTATCTGTTTCCCCCCCATGGCTCTGTCAAGCCAGAATCTTTTGCCTTGTGGTGAATTATCTTGGCTGAAAAACATCCTTAGCCAGCAATAAACATCCTGCCCTGAATTAATGGGAAAGGATAAGCAAAATTTTGTGGCTGAGGGACACAGCACATCTACAAATTATAAAAGACCACTATAATTTTCATAAAATCAGAAATCTCTTACATACTCTCTGAGTGTTTAGGGAATGCTCCTTGAAGTCAAGACATCAGCCTTGAGTTACTCTTCTGGAAGTTGAGTGAAAGGAGACTTCTGTACACTACTGTAGTTTGTTAGTGAGTGACACTGGCTCCTAATCTATACTATTTTTTTACTAGCTGTAATATAGATACCTTTATTGTCATGCACTCTTATGAACTTACTAGGAGTGTCTCTTTTGTTTATCCTGTGTAATAAGAAGTCTGTTAAAGTCTCATGTCTGTTTTTCCTTGTGTCTATTCAATAATTCAGGTTGTAATAGACCTGATCGGTCATTATTAAGAATTTGGGAATGAGAGACATTTGGGGTGCAGGCTGCCTCAAACAGAGCTACTGCCAGAAATCTGAGTCAACAGCAGACTTTTCTAAGCTCTGGTCTCCATTCGTAACAAAGTATAACAAAAAATGACTGTTTTTGACTTGTGTTCTGTGGTCCACTCCTCCTGCTCCCCATTAGGCTTTTATTTCTTCCTTTTTGTAATCTTCTATTTCATTTTATTTGTCTGTTGCACTCTTTTTCTTTCATAAATCAAAATCCCCATCTTCTTTTCTGTGTTGCTGTGCATCTACAGCCATATTTTTGTCTGGTGAAATGGGATATCTTTGCCACTCACTAGAAAAAATACTAATAACAAAGTGTTTGGATCAATATCTCATCTGCGCAGAAGATCTGTAAATCTGTGCTTTAAAGGAGCTATATGCCCCCTCTTTCACTGAACAGCAAGTATATCCAGTAGATTTTATTTACACAGGAAAATTTAATTTCAAAAGCAATTAAAGTATTACACAATCTTATTTAATAACACAAGCATATAAATTTGGGACATTTCCTTGAAGTATATACTACTTTTAAAAGGCTCTTGAATAACCTGCAGCCAATATTGTTGAGTTGCATTATTTGCTAAATCAAACTGGGAATTAAACACAAACAAAAAAATAGAAAGGTAAACAAAATTGAAAAGAGGTATATAATAGTAGCAAGGAGGTGAAAAGAGTGTTCTTGACTACAAGCTACCACAACTCTCAGTTTTCTTACTTTGAATATATATATGTATATATATATATACATATATATATGGTACAGTCTAATAATTAGATTACTAAAACCCTCTTTGCAACAGAAATCCATTTCACATCTCATCACCAATGAAACAAATTTTAGCAATTATAAGATGCCAAAGAATCACTTTTTCTATTTCAGTCCTTATATAAGTGCTCAAAATGAAGAAAAACTATTTCTGGAATTAATTTCATGTAGAAAAGAGGGTTGAAAGGAAAATGGCAAATCCTTCTCATGGGCCAGAGCTGAACCAACTCTTTTTATGCAATTCCTGACAGACTTATATTTTACCTATTTTTGAAAATGCTAAACTGAACAACCCACTACCCCCCAAAATTTCTGTTATGGAAATGTCCCTACTGAAATTACAAATTATACCAGTGCTTGATTAGTCTTACTTTCAGAAAGTTTTCCCAAGGTTTAACATGTTAATACTGGTTTAGGTGAAATGAGAAAGGATCTTTTAGTGCCAGATCTTCTTATAAAATATTAATAAAATCTGAATAGTTGTTTAACATACCAGTTAGTTTCCCCTCCCCTCTGCTATACTGTGCTTATTTGCTCATTTGTGTCCATTACAAGCTTCTTTTGTGTTGTACCCAAGGTGTGAATCCCTGGAAATTGTGGAGAGAAAACTGGCCATCATCCCTTTGTTATGCCTTTCCAAGAAATCTGTCTTCTTCAGACAAGTCATAGCTAATGTGAAATCAGAATTCCTTCAGAAGCGTCTTGTTTACAAAAAACAACAGTTCTTGGCTGGACATATTTACTTTGCAACTGGTAAGATGGGGAGTTGTTTAGTCAGTTTGTTTAAATGCAAGCAAAATTAAGAGGAGGATTTGATTTGATTTTTTGGTTCTTACTTCCTAATTGCCACATCTTCTAGCACAAGACCAAAAAAAGGGAGTTGCAAAGTCTTCATTGCTACATTGTAGAATTAGTTTAATTACAAATGTAATGTCACATCTCTAGTCCTAGTGTATTGCATTTTCAGACTTCAAAAAAAAAATTATGGCATTAAGGAATTAAGGTTCACTTGAGATTGCTGTGTGAAAGTAGAACTGATAGGTTAAAAGGTGTGAAAATAGCAGTATTATTTACACATGTTTGTGAGAGTGGTATTCTTGTAATTGAATCATGTCTTTGCAAGGTTCTTTACCACATTTCTTCTGAATTCATGAACCGTGACATTATTTCAGTATAATACATGACTTATATGTGTTTATTTATTCCTTTTCATCCCTTCTGTCACACTTCTTACTAGGCTTTTGTGACGTGTTAAAAAAAAGGCTAAGTCATCTTTCTGATGGGGCTTTTAAACAGCAAATTCACTGGTGTTGGCTCTGACAACAGTGGATACGAGCAAGAGTGTTCCTGTTCTTCCACTTTTGAGTTGGTTCAAGCTCTCAGGCTCAAAGATTTCTCCATTGCTAAGTTAGCTAGGGGGAAAGCCTTGGCCCTGTTGATAGAACTGAGAAAATCAGTTTTATATTAAGACAATCTAACTGCAAGAAAAAGGCATGGGTATACACAAGCAACTTTAATTAAGGGAAAGCATTATTTCTCCTCCACAGTAAGATTAGTTCTAGTAGCCCACTGTTTTAATGGAACCATAAAATAAAAGTGTAATCAGTTTTACCAATTTTAAAAATTAAGCTGAAATACTACTACAGCTTTTTCAGATGTTTGTCCTCTCATTCACAGAAGAAAAACAGTTAGTCTTTAATAGTCCAGGGAACAACTTTTGAATAATATCCAGAGGATGAAGGCATTTCTTTACTTTTTTACATTACTGGTTGCAAAGATATCATAGATGTATCAGTTTATCAAAACATACACATTATATAAGTAGACAAACACTATTACACTCCATTACACTTTCTTCCTGAGCTTCTTACTTACATTAAAACTTCTGTGAAAATATTTTGATCACTTACATATCAGTTCTAAACAAACACATTCAATAAGCTGCTGGTTCCATTTCCCCCACCCCAGCCATTTGTTTTAAATGCACTTTTTATGTTGGGACAGTCCTTTGCTTCACAGAAACATTGGCTTATCTATGATTCAATGTATCTCTGATAAATAAGGCTGTAAAGATCTTTAACATTTGTTAGTGGCACATTTTTTTATTTATAGACCTGACAATCTCATTTTCTCCCCAAACACCTATATAGACAATGTTCACCATACCATTTAAGGAGAAGTAGCTTGAAAAGTATCTCTAAAAATACAAAACCTGTCATTTTTCAGATAGTAAATTCTTAAAAATGTGTTAGAAATAAGCAATTAATCTTGCATTTCCAAACCTAGGAGACTTCCATTGAGTTAATGTTAGTGGAATGTGGGTATTCAGAAAAATGGAGAAAAAACCCCCAAACATTCTGAAGACTGCTCATACCTTCTTCTGTCAGTCCAGTCCTAGATAAATCCTCTATTTGTTTTAAGTGTTGTCACACAGATGTCTCCCTAAGCTTTACCTTGCATGCTGGTAAACTTGGACGAAAAGAATAATATCATGTGTCTGTTGTGGTCTTGTTTTCTCTATTTTTTATACTTTGGCCATCCCTTCAAAGGCATCCCTGGAGAGGATTACCTAACCATAAACATATTGGAGCAAGGTTTTAGTAAATGTGTTTATGCCTTTTGATATGCTGTACCTAAACCACTTTTAAATTTTTTTCCTTGCAACACAATTTCAAGTTTTTGAAGTGTGCCTTCTTGTTTTAAATAACCTTCTTCACTGTGTTGTTTACCCATGCTGGCTTTCTTCTTTGTGATGTTTCTACAAGCATTTTGGCAAATGATGCACATTTGTTTTGAATTTCTAATGCATTATCTGCCAATGTTTTGCAGTTTTGGCTTTGTTGTTTTTTGGTTTTTTTTCTGTCTAGAAGTTTTTCTCATTTTTAATATAATTCTTTTTGAAATTAAGCAGTGCTATAGTGTCTGTATATATTTTCTTATTTCTTTGATAGATAATTGATACTTATCCATCAGGGTTTTTGAAAGTAAATTTTAAATCAGGTCAGCAAAGCTGTAATTTTGCCTGAAAAACAGTCTTGATTTCACAGTTGAAAAGTTACATCTATCCAGTCTATATTATAGTAGCTGGAGTCTCATTACTGGGTTTTTCTCCTTAGCTTCTAATCACCTTTACCCTCTCTCAGTCACTATCACTGTCCTAGCTGAGCAATCTTCATACTATATTTTTCCTATTTTGTCCTTGAATTTCTGCACCTATAAAGAGTTTATGTTGCTTGTAATTCACCCATTTACCTGATTTGATGGCTATTTACAGATGAAACTACCCCAAACCAGGATAAAGCATTTTTAAAATAAAACAAGCAGTAGAAAAGAAGTTAGTCAACCATCTCAAAATCCCATAATTTTTAGATGAAAGGCACTTATGGTAAAAGCTAGAAGACTCACAGAAGGGTGATACTAGAGTCTAATTGCTAATAGAAATTGTAGCTATAAATATCAGTACCATATGCAAATTGTGGTAGTGTGAGATGTAATTCTGTATATTGATATTTACTGTAATCATATCTCTGGGTTTCTTCAAAGCTTCTCCAATAGAAAATTATGTAAATATTATTAAAGATATCTCTGCTATGGGGAGATTCCAGGCTAAGGAGATGACAAAAATATCAGTGGGTAGACTGCAGCAATAGTCTAGAAATCAAATAAAGCATGTAGGAGACATAACAAAGATATGAGAGTGGTTAGCAATAGATTTCCTGTGCCTCAATTCTCTTTAGTCCAGAAGGGAAATAGGAACAAGACTTTGAATCAATCCTGTTGCTTTAGTAACTGGAGAAAGGGTTTCCCAGTTTCTAAAAAAATCCCCAGAAACAAAGAAATGAAATACACTAAAAAAGGTAAGTAAAAGGGAGAAACTTGACCTAAGTTAGAAGAAGAGCGAGCCAGGAAAAGGTTAGTCCACCTCTGGCATAGCTGGAGAGTTTTACAAGCAACAGTGTGCTTAAAATTGGGGGAGGTAAGAGGAAAGCTGAAAGGTTTAGAATACCTTGAGCTCTTTCCAACAGATAACAGTAATATTGCCTGCTGTTTCCTGCAAGTGAAATTGAAGTGCTTTCTTGCTTTTAAATTTAGCAGTATTAGTGTATTACTCTCAAGGAATTGAAGCTTGAATGAAAAATCCCAGTGTAAAATGCTGCTTTCAGTTCCCCATTTATTGGAAAGAAAAAAGTGTTTGTGTAAGGCATCTCCACTGAAGTTCTCTGATTTGTCATACAGCTCTTAATGGAGGATGTTTAACTCATCTTTAAGTTCTGCTGTTATCTTCCTGTAACACAACAGATAGCTGCAAAGAGAAATAGAGGCAGAGAAGCAATCTGGGACATACGGATTTGTTGACATTTGCAAGGCTTAAAAGACAAATATTTTTGTCAGCATTCCAGACCGTGGACATACAGTCAGTCAAAACATTTATTGTGGGCGCAGACTGAATTTACCCGTCTGGTATCATCTCATTAGTCTTACCTCCAATCCTTTTTTCAGGTGGGTGCCACTCAGCAGCATCTCATTTGGTGCATCAGTTCCCTTCGGGGTCCTCAGTAGTTCTGTGGTGATGGCAACTGGCTGCTGGGGTTCTGGTAGTACACAAGGTAGGACGCTTGCTAGCAAAGTGTGTCCTCCTCTTCAGCTCTTCCACTTGCGGTGCTGTGTTAATTGGCATTTTCATTAATGGCTCCAGGTTACCAGAACCTGTTATGAACTTAGAATTGCTTGTATTTGCCCTCATTGTCAACATTTACCACCCAAACCTAAATTCCTATAGAATCTGTGCATTGGGCAAGTCTGTCAGTCCTAATGGGAAACAAAGGCCGGCATGAACTTCATGGAGCAAGGCATTAGCCTGTTCTATAGGTGAGCTGAAAAGCCCATTGCAGTGGGTGTGCTGTGCTAAGTTTGCTAAAGGATATTACAAAAAAGACACCAATTCATAAGAAAGTTTTATTGTTTCTTATCCCAAAATTTGGCTCTAGAAAATACAGGTATATTCAAATATCCAAGCAATAGTTTTGTATTTCTTTTACAAATGGGCTAAGGGCTGTATGTTTATAATGAAACCCAGTTTCCACTAAAAGAATCTCTTATCATGAATAAGTTTAACTTTTCCCATTCCAGTCCAGAAACACCAACTTTACTGGTCCTCTTAATTATAAGGATGAGCAATGATCCCCTGAAGCAAAAAGGAATTTTACTGTATGACATTCGATGATATACCATATAATGTCTCAGAGGAAATTGTATGTCATTGTAATTCAGTGCTGCACATTTTCTGGTGCCTATGCATTTTGAAGTGATGAAAATTCATTCTTCACTTTATCAGCAGTGGTAAAAATACTTTTGTTAAGTTAGAAGAGAGAAAACATAAATAATGTAAAATCTATCTTCTTAATACTTGCCTAATTTTAACGAAATTTAAAGATAAGCACATTTTTATTAAAATGATAAACTCATGAGGCAACACTCTTCCAGCCTGATTTTTCATCAAAATTTGCTATGTTCAATTAGTATAAAAAATGTATTATATGTCTTTTTGTATATACATTCAACATGTTTATTAGGAGAGGTAAAGTAAAATTCTGCAATAATCTTACGGAGATAAAATATAAATAAATAACTGTCTTTCTAGACAGGATTAGCTATTATGAAATTTAGAGATAGAGCAACTTAGTGAAACAAAAAGGTTATTCATAGTATAAAATGTTTCTGTTCTGCTTTGTCAATCAAAATTCAACTTACTTGGTAATCTTCAGAAGCAAATGTATCATTATTTGGTTTCTGCTTGCATCAGTTGAAAAATCTTATCTTGGTACTCAAATTCTAAAGGATCTAATTTAAACACAAATATTTGCATCTAAATGATATTTTTTTTTAATATTGTCAGAGCTCTTTTGTTGATCTCTGGCTTTTCCAAAGCATGATTAAATAACGTATTCCGTACAGAGGCATCTTAATCGGGCGAGTGGCAAGCGAACAAAAGCATCAGAGTTCCGTGAGTCTTAGAAAAAGCAATGTTCCAAAGTAACTTCTTCAGTCACTGAAATAAAGCACAGGAAAACAACAGACAGCCTCTACTCTGCAATCAGCCAGGCCTTACCCAACAGGAATTGCAACCACTGGGATGGCTGTAGTAGCTCAAAGCAAATGCAGGCTACTTCTACACAACTTGGGTTTACTTTGGTTATCTAACAAACTGTAAACTGTGCATCACACAGGAAAAATGTTTTTCTTAACTTTGAGGGCTTATGTACCCACTGTAGTCAAGATGGCAAAGTCAGAAAGGTATCCACAACACGTGGTTAAACGTGGCTCAAATGGAGAGTGTCTGAAATCTGCTATCAACCTTCAGACTGTTTCATAACAGAACAGATAATCCATGAAGACTCTTGCAGTCTCCCAGAAGCTGTCTTGCTGTAACTCTACAGACTTCGTTTTGGGATATTCACAGTCCAGTGATGGAGCAGTGAATGTTTCTGTCAAATATCTATGATATTAAGCTGTGAAGAGTTAGGGAATACAACAGTGCGCATGTAACCAGCTTTGCAGCATGCAGCCCCTGACGTGGTTTTGGCATTGGGTCAACTTGTGCTCTTCCAGACAAACCCCAAATCATGTCTGAGCTTTTGCATGGGCAAAGCAGCATTCTCAACAGGCAGTTTGGAAAATCTCCCATGTTCTGGTGGATAAGTAAGTCTAGCTGTGTGGGTGCAGTCCATGGGTTATCATTCCATTAGAGACATAAGTGATGAGTTCCTGCTGGGGGTGTACAGCTTCTGGTGCCTAGCACAAAAGTTGTGGCTTTCTGCACTCTGTGGTTTTACTTCTGATACTGCTTTCTGTAGTCCCACTGTGCTTGGTAGACCCAGGCTGACATTTCCAAGTTCTTGTATTTGTCAGGCAGTAGGTCTCTCTCTCTGTCTCAGTTTCTTACTCACGCATTATGCATTAGAGCCGTTGCATTCTCCCACCCTAATTTAAAATGTCCATTTACAGTGTAGGTTGGTTTTAGACTGAAATTACCTACTGACGAAAAAAAGGCTCTTGTAATTTGATGTAATTTTAGAAGCTGGAAACATACACAGGACACGCAGTAGTAGATGGGTCCTTTGTTCACTAAGGAGATCTCAAAGCAATAACAGACAAGTATTTGTGTATTTCCTTTCATAAGTTTATCAAGCTGACAACTAATATAAAATTGGTTTGTGTTCTTTCTGCTCCAAGAGGAAGACTGCCTCAGAACTTCCCTTTCTGGTCCATTAAAACATTCAGATGCGAAGAGAGAATTTCACATTGCTATTTGCTCGCATGCCTGCAGTATTTGTTAGCTCATATAGTTCTCTGTTCCTCTCTTGATATTTACTGCCTGCTGTAATTTTAAAGCCCATTTCCACAGGGTCTTATATTTTGTTGCCTAAGCGGATTGAACTGTACATTCACCTGGCCCCTGTGTGAACACAGGAGAAGAATTTCCTCAGTTACTGGTTTAATTTTTTATTTTCTATTTTAGATTTATTCACCACCAGCTTGCCACTCTTTGGACTTGCACAGAGTCTGCCTTTCAGCTTACATTTGCTCCTTCTTGACCTATGTCCTTGGTGTATGTAGTCATGCTGTGGAAGCACCTGAAAGTTCAAAATGTTTCTTGAAGGAAATTTAAAAATGCTTTTGGTAAAAGAGATCATACTGTTAACAAAGAATTATTTCTTGTCATCTGGTGTCCAGAACAATAAAATTTAGATCACCACTAAGTTGAAATTCTAGAAAGGAATGGGTGTAGTAAAGCAGATGTTATACCTGGGTTGCGAGATATAATATGACGTTGATGGTGCTTAAACAAATTCATTGGTAGTGGTTTACATTTATTTTATCATTTTTAGACCATAGGAAGTTGAATTGGCTTATCTGATTTTATCTTCTGAATTGTAGCTTAATTTCCCACAAAAAGATTTCATTTCCTCTACTCAGTAATGCCCAGCAGAACTTTCTATTTGCTTTTGTTCCCCAACAAATTTTAGGACAGCGCCAAGACATCTGAAGATTTCTTGGGCAAAAAGACGAGATGATCTTACATTTGGGGTTCATTAAATGTTATATTATTTTTTATAAGAAAATTATAAGTGATCTCATAGCCCTCCTTTTGGAAATGTAGTATGCTATATGCAAAATAAAGGCAGCATATTTTCTTATTTTTTGTCTGCTACTTTGCAAACAATTTTACAAATATCCATTTTCCCAATGTAGTCCTCTTTAGCAATGACACTTCCATGTCAATCAGTGAAGGCTTAAGAAAGTATCTCTCTTTAATAACAGAGATTGAACCCAGTGAAAATATAGTTGCAAATACAGCAGAAGACACAGTTAATGACAGTAAGTGACCCTTATGTTTTTAGTGTCAGGCAAAATGCTGCAGCGTACTCCCTGATGGGTGTGCCTACATATACTCTGCAGAGGACTAGGAGTTTAGAGATTATTTCTTTCTCTTGGGGTAAAAGAACTGAGAAAGGCTTACTGAAAGTTCATGTAGCAAACTGTGTTCTGGTTAGCCAGCTACTAACAAATTAGGTGTTAGCTGGCGTTCCTTACTATTAACTAAAGGATAAGGGATGGCAATAGTTTTCCCTGCTTCATATGTTCTGCCTTGCAAATAGGCAAGTTAGTTCCTTGCTCTTTCATGGTCATAAAAAAATCATATTTAGGGTGAGTCTACAAGGGTTATTGTACACAATTATCACAAATTTTCTTTGATTATTTGCCAAAATAGCAGGATATCAGCATGGTTCAATCAAGAGAGGTGTAGCTTTAATTAGAAATTAGTGCCATACTGAGTCAAACATGGCATTGCATATTAGTGTCTATCTGCAATTTGTTGTTTGATGTGTAGGCAGAACATCCTTGTGGCACTGTACGGACTCTAGTTTCTTTATCAAGTCCTTGGTCTTTGAACAGACTGTAGTATTATGTGACAGTGAATATTGTTGGAAGAGTATTACAGGCAGGTAACTGAAAAGAAACTGCTGTTGAAACATGAATTAGATTAATGAAAATTATCATTATATAAATATATGTATACAAAGACTTTATAGACAAACAATATACAATATAATTATATGTTGAAACTGTCCTTTTCACCGCATGATTCTGGAAATTGTCCATAATGTTGTCCCAAGACAAAGAGTGACTTTCAAAGATGCAGATGGAAACAATTTTTGAACATTTAGCAAATCTGTAATTTAAATATCATTTGATGTGACAAAAAGGTGAAATTAAATGACAGTTGTCCCTAAGAGTATAAAGAAAGAGATGATAATATCTATCTAGCATCATGACTACTTTTCATCTATGTCTCTCAAAGAGTTTGCAAAAGGAGGTCATGAAAACTTCAAAGGTGTTTAGAATTTATTCAAATGTGACAGAATGGAAGATTTGCCATATTTATATTCTACAAAGTAGTTTCTGAAGTGCTGTAGAGAATAACACACCTAAGACTTGCCAGTGAAAAAAGTATTACAGCAGACAATACTCACAAAATATAGTGGAGAAAAAGCATCTATTTTAACATTGTTTTTCACAGCACTTTTTGTGGACATGCTTTTTTAAAAATTTAACAGAATATACCTGTTCATGTATCTATCTATCTGCTAAGAGAGATTAAACTAGTTTTAAAATATAAATGAAAATAAATATTCTTTATGAATCAGGGTTAGATGCCAAAGAATATTAAATATGTACTTAATTGATTCTTGTAGTCTGAAAAAAGAGATATACTAGTGAATAGTGAGTTCAGTTTTTTTCCCCCCAGTGCTTACTGATTGCATTAGAAGTGGGGTCCCTTATCAGAAGTTACTTATCAGAATGGGGAGTTTTCTTCCTGTCAAAAATCTTGCTTTTCAAAAATTTTTTTCTGGCCCAAATAATTCTAGAAGAATGCCATTGATCCCATTGATTCTTACTCAGGTAAGTTATCATTATTGATAGATGTGAGCTTCCCTGCCAAGTATTTCCACAGGCAACTTCTGAGGTGGGGTATCCTCAGGATTCCAGCTGCTTGGCATTACTGTTCTGTAAATTCTGATCAAGGTTTCTAGGGTAACTAGAAATAGAGAGTTTCTGTGAGATTACATGTCACAAGATAGATGTTGCAGTCTGACTACCCATGTCCATGTCTTCCTGCAGACAAAAGAAAGAAAGAACAAACATTTGTTCTAAGGCAGGTATCTAAGGGGCAGAAGATCAAATTCCACAGCTGTTCTCATTTCTTTTTGCTGGATAGACAGTTTTAGACTTACATGCTCTTATTAATAAATGAATACAAGCAACATTACCCCTTTAGTTGTTGTTTTGGTTTTTTTTTCCGTAGTCTGTGCAATTGTCTTGGCAGGGGGACTTGGTGCATTGTCTGGTCTTGAGCCATTTGTACTGTTGCACTTTCCCCAGTCACAGACTACATTTGATTAGGACTGGAGACCGTAACCCACACTAAGCACATCACCATGCCATAAGGGTGGATTTGATAAACTGCACTAGCACAGTGAATCCTGAGGCCGTTTTCGTGGATCCAGACCAGATCCTCTTGGACTCTTTTGTTAGATTTGCTGGGGATTTGTTAAACTGAGAGTGTTTCAGTCAGAGCAGTTCCTACAGCTCTAGTGAATGACATGCATACATACAGAAAGGGACTAAAAGAGTTTCATGACTTCTGAAGTTTTAAAATATCTTCCAGATTTTCAGCTGTCTTGTGAGTTTCCCCCCATTACAGTATATAGGTAGAAGTACCAAAAAATCTCTACCCTTTCCAGCAGAAGTCAGTGCCGAAGCAAAGTGCAGAATTTTAAGGCCTCAGAATGTAATAAAAATTGTTGACAGTAATGAGGATGCAAAAGTAAATGAAATAGTTAGCAATGGAATAATTGGTACATACCTCAGCTTCTTACACATCAGCTCCCTCTTACTTGCAAATGTGCTTTACAGCCAACTAACTGTTAGTTTAGTGCAGTGAAATCCCATGCTACAAATACCAAACTGGTTCAAAGACCAAGATATGTAGTTTTGAATTATAGCTGTGAGTTATTCTCTATCCTCTTACTCTGGTGATGGATGAACTAAGATATGTAAGCATTCTGCATCAGAACACCATGAAAAACCTGGTGCATTTTTGTAAGGAACTAAAGGTTGTTTCAAACCTATCATCTGAGGGATGCTGTCAGTTTGTATTTACCACAGGGGTTTCTGGATTCTTAGCTCATTTTTTATGCTTGTCAGATAATTTGCTATACATGCAAAGCCTTGCTACAGACACATGCACTAAGGACAAAACCAGTTTGAATCCTTGCATAGTTATTTCCCCCTGTAGTTTTCTCTCTTTCTATTTTTTTTTTAAATACAAGCCTTCTGATCCTATTTTCTGATTGCCAAATTCCTATTTTTTCCTGCCTATGGACCTTGTAGGAATAAAATATAAAGCCAAAGTCATCTCAGCTGCAGTTGCACTTCATTCCTCTTGGTCAGCTCAAATAAGTCCCCTTATTGGATGAAGCAAGCTCTCCTTTGCTTCAAAGCAGGTCTCCTTGTACTGATTCTCTGTGAAATCTCAGTATGCCTTTACTTATTTATTTAGCTGGCATTAGTCATCATGTTGGGTGCATTCAAAACATGAAAATATATGCTGTATTCCCTTCTTTTCCATTCTTTTCTATCACTCCAACTAGGACTGAAATAACTATGCAAGGATTAGCAATGGGTTGCCGTGCTGTTAAACATGCTACTTTATTTTAAATGGAGACCTGCAGTCAGACCTTGCTCTGATGACCAGAAAGAATATCCTTGTCTTCACTGAAAGCATAGAGAACTTGGGAATTTACACTACAGAGACTGCCTCACAAAGCACCTACAAATTAGGGAAAACATATTTCCCAGGTAGTACTGAAGCATTTTTAAGATCTTGGCTTTAGTATCTCAGTCTTGTGCTAACATAGCAGTCCATCTCCTGCTGTTTTGTGCACAGCTGAAGTTCTAGATTTCAAAAAAAAAAAAAAAAAAAAAGGTGAACTTTTTCTTACATCTTACACTGGAAAATGACTAAAATGTTTTTTAAAACTTAACTCAGCGAGTCCTAGATTTGTGAGCTCAGAAAACTTCTGGACAACAACCTATGCCTTCACTCCCCAAAAGCTCTTTGAAGATCTTTAGGTTGTCATGGCTTTGGGCATACTTAAACTGAGATTTTTTTGCAATTTTAATTGAATTTTAAAAAATTAAGTTCACTAATATAAGATACATACTCATTAACACTGAAATAGTGTTTGGGATAAAGAATATCTTTGGGTATTAAACTATTTGATATACAATTCAGTAGCATAGGACACTGTACCCATACAGCAGTTGCCATGGGAAAAATGTGAATATTGAAAAATATGAATATAGAATATTAACATAAAAACTGCATTATGCATTAGTCAGTCTGCTATACAATATTGCTATTCATAAGAATGGACCTTTTAGATTAAATACTTGATGTAAAAAATTGAGCAAAAGAGAAAAAGCCAGAAAAGATAATTTGTCTTTGAGTTTCTCTGATAGTACATATCTACACAGTTTCTCAGTTGACTAATTCCAATCCATTGAATTAACGGGAGCCAGGACAATGATCTCATTAATTTTTGGTTACAGTCACCAACTTAGACTGTGCCCAGAATATGAACACAATCGAGGAAAAAATGCAGAATTTTTTTGCACCTAACCTTTAGTGTATATTTAAGCACGTGCTTAGCTCCTTTCCTAAGCAGAGAAGATCTTAGATTGTTCTCTGTCGAGTCTTATGACCCTTCGGTATTGATACCTGTCTTTTGACAATTTTAGTGTTTAGGAGTTGATTGAAAATTTCAGTTTCACTGTTTCTTATTAACTGGAAAATTATACAGTCAAGATGGGATGAACCTACAGCTCTCTTCTGACTGCCTTGACAAAGTGAAGCATAAATGCTTTGTTTAATAGGGTTTCTAACTTGGGTGAAATCTCCTGGGGTCAAGCAAGAAGAATGTCCACAATAATTAAATCTTTCTGTAACAACACCTTTTTTATGAGTTCCCTACTAATGTGGGGAAATTAAAAGTCGCTCTCTCATACAGAATTTTATGGGCAAGAATTTGCATTTTTAAACTTTATGCATAACCAGGTACCATTCATATCTAATATTGACTGGCCTGACATAAGCTTGGGAACAACTGCAGTCTGGTTAAGACATTGTGCATTAGAATGTATGCCCAACCCTATTGCACTTGTAAAACTCTTTATTTCACTGGTGTGAAAGCAGCAGTGGGATGGCCCCTGGCTCACAGGCCCTGCTGTGCTACTCCTCCATGGTGAGTCCCCACAGATCCTGGCACCTGAGCCGAGGGAGCCTATGGCTCATGCTGTCCTCTTGGACAATGCTCCTCTCCCTGCAAAGCAACCTAGCTCTTCTCTGAAGCTGTAACCAAATCCTGAATGCTGTCTCAGGATCTTGCAGAAGAGAAGTTTACACCTTTTTTAGAATCTGAATTTTAAATCTAATCATTAGCTCTTAACATCTTAAAAGAGAAAAATAAATGACACCAAGTGTTTGGTATATCCGTAAATGGATTTCATGCTTATCTACGTTTATAATAGCATTTTAAATGTTCTGACACTTCTGTTTTTAATGAAACATATCAATTGTTTAGTTTTAAATGACTCTTTTTGCTTAAAGGGCTGGAAATATTTTTCCATTTGCAAATTCATATTTCTGGAGTAAACCCCCTAACTGGGTAGTCTGTCAGGTAGATAGCACTCAAGAAATTGTTCACCAATTTTTTCTTTAATGTAGCATGTCACTTTGCTGATTTTATTTAGGGATCATTTTTAACTTTGAGAAAGAGAGTATTTGTATGTCATCTCTGTTCTTTAGTTATCTGTCTGGAATTAGTACCAAAAATCTCATTTCACATTTCTTAGTTTATTTAAAAAACCAAAATGCCATCCATCAAGCCATGAATGTTCACTGTTTGGGGGCATAAAACATCACTCTGTGTTAGCTTCTAAGATGAACAGAGAGAACTGACTCAAAACATAGTGCTGCAGAGGTTAAAAGCTGTGAGATGTCCACACTGACAGAAAGACTGAAAATAGGAAGACTAGAAAGGAAGAAAAACTTCCTAAAAGTCTTTGACGAAAGCATATATTCCTTCTTCTCAGGTTTCATGTAGTATTCCTGTAAGAAACAGGACTGGATAGGGCAGAAGCCTCCTCAGAAGGGATAGTTGCTCTTTCTTACATCAGCTGCTCAAGGATAGAAAGTCACAGGAATGGCTTGACATGAGAAATAGATGTAATCAGAGAGGCACAGCAATGAGGTGGGTGCTGATGGGCTACTGGAAAGTGAAGGAGGGCACAGAAGGGCTTCAGGAGTCATGGAGGGTGGAAAAAGTATCCCACGGATCAGAGAAGATTGGGCAGATGTTGTTGCATCTCAGAAACTTTGTCAGTTAGGCAGCTGAAGCAAAGTCAGCAAATAGTGGCAAGCCCATAGTATCCAAGAGCAGCATGGCATAAAATAACAAGCTATTAATATTTCACCTGATACAATTCCTTAGAGTATTTTTCACTTAAGAGTGACCTATTCTAGTTTATATTCTAAAATATAACTCAGTCTTTTTTGAATTCGAAAACCATTCTGGTCTTCCAGGATATCACTGTAAGAAAAAAGTCCATACAGAGTTGCCTCTCAAACCTATGGGTTTCTAACCCCCATCAGAGATAGGGATAGCTCAAGCCTTTCAGAAAGGGTCATCCTGGAGACCTGAGATGAATATTGCTTTGAGCTTAGCAAAACACAAATCACTTCTTTCAGGAGGACCCACAGATATCCGGCCTGCGTTTCAGTGTGTATAGGGTTTATATTGCAAAATTTTGATAGTGGAGGGGTGTGGGAGGGGAGAGGGCTGCAAGTGTGACTTCTGTTAGAAGATTCCAGAAGCTGCCCATGTTGGACAGAGCCAGTGCCAGTCAGTTCCAGCAGCTGGCCAAAGCTGAGCCAAACAGTGACGTTGGGAACAACTCTGTAATAACACATTTAAGAAAGAAGAAAAAAAAAAGGTTCACTGCAGCAGTTGTTAGAGAGAAGTGAGAATGTGAGAGAGAGAGAGGAGCAAGTCTGGAAACACCAAGGTCGGTGAACAATGAGGGGAGAAGATGCTCCAGGTGCTGGAGCAGAGATTCCGCTGCAGCCCCTAGTTGGATCTGATGCCATATGGAGAGAGGAGCCGTGCTGCGGCAGTCTGTTCCTGAAGGACTGTCTCTGATAGAAAGGGCCTATGCTGAAGCATTCGTGAAGAACTGCATCCTGTGGGAAGGTCTCATGCTGGAGAAGTTCATGAAAGACTGTCTTCCTCAGGAGAGACTCCATGCTGGAGCACAGGAAGAGCGTGAGGAGGAGCGAGCAGCAGAGACGATGTGTAATGAACTGACTGAAACACCTGCTCACCATGCTGCTAGGCCACTCAGTGTGAGGAGGCAGAGAAACTGAGTGCAAAGTTGAACAGGGAAAGAAGGGAAGGGTGGGGGATGTTTGGGTTTTTTTAGAATTTTTTTAACTTGTTCTTATTTCTTGTTTTCCTGCTCCATTATTGACAATAAACTAATCTGCCCACGGTGAGTTTGTTTTGCCTGTAATGTTATTTCCCTGTCCTTATCTTGACCCATGAGCTTTTTGTATTGTTTTTCTCCCCTTGCATTGTTAATANGAAAGAAGGGAAGGGTGGGGGATGTTTGGGTTTTTTTAGAATTTTTTTAACTTGTTCTTATTTCTTGTTTTCCTGCTCCATTATTGACAATAAACTAATCTGCCCACGGTGAGTTTGTTTTGCCTGTAATGTTATTTCCCTGTCCTTATCTTGACCCATGAGCTTTTTGTATTGTTTTTCTCCCCTTGCATTGTTAATAGAGGGGGAGTGATAGAGTGGCTTGGTGGGCACCTGGCAACTAGCCGAGGTCAGAGCACTACACAGCATGAGAATGTCAATACTTATCATCCTCTTAAGAGAAAGGAAGAGAGTCATGAAGGCAGTGAAGCAGGCAGCAGCAAGGGCGGTAATGCAGACAGCTTTATTAACTTACAAGACTATATTCTTTTTGTCAGGTTGCTATTCTAAGAAGATTGAGGAAATTATGCTTAGTGTAGGTGGTTTTATACAACTTCCAGTTGGTACAGATGAGTAAGGAATCTCTCAGATTGCTCAGAAGAGAAAGTTTTTAAGCATTCTTTATGCTGAGAAAATATGGATTGTCAAAAAGCTGGCAAGTCAGTTAAATTTTGGAATGACATTTATGACTTTTGTTGAAAGCATATTTGAAATAGAGTAATCAGAAAAAAACCCCGAGAAACAAATAGTGGTTGTTGTGATAGGGAGGGGAAAGCTTCAACAATTGAGGCCCACCAGTTCCACTAAAGAGGCATGTCTGCTAAAAAATGTAACCTCAAATAGGGTGTTAGACCAGGGGACTTAACAGAGTACAACAAGGGGCTCAGTAGAGCAGTATAAAATGGGTTGGATTCTATTCAAGGTTATGATGCTTAAAATAAAACTCCTACTTGAGTACAAAAATTCAGTGGCGTCTAGTTATTTCTGAAATTCCTGAAATTGATGCTGTTGTCCACTGCAGGAACCTAAAAAGTGTCCATTTTTGCTACCTCAGTCTGAAATATCTTGTGTAATTGCTATCGGAAATAGCTGCTCTCTCTCTCATGACCAGAAATGTGATTTGCATAGTGAAATCCCAGCCTATGAACTGAAAATGTCTAGGATATCATTCCAGCTGAAATAGGCAACAGATAGTGATTTCCTATATATCTCAAATTTGCCAACAGAGTAGATTCCATGAATCTTTCTGATTCTTCCTAATCACGCAGCTTCTGTGTAGCAAAATTTTTTACATTGTATCTAACTTTGTGGTTTGAATAAGGTACAAAGGGCTTTGGGATTTTGCTGATTTTGAATTTTAATTTATGACAGCCATATTTCTTCTATATATTTCCCAGCATTTTTATATTTATTTCACATAGAACTAGTTCAATTTTTTCTAATTATAGTAGTCATTAAAAGAAGACTATGTGCATTAAAAATGCGACGAAAATGGTAAAATATTAATTTGTTTATGATGAGATTTTGTTTTAAGATTATCTAATAAGATGTTCCCTATTATTTTGTAATGTGCTCTTGAATCTCATTTGACTAGCTATTTTAAGAGTATATTTTAAATGGTAATAGAAACTAGGCACAAATGTCCACAACTGAGCCGGCTAAGATGAGAAAGTAACAGATCTGTTACACTGTAGAAATCAGACTAACACTAATCTTGCACTTAGGTAATCCCCATACATAATGTATCCCTCTAAATAGCCAAATAAATTGGTCTGGAATAACCTGGACCTCTAAAATGAAAATGGGTTTCTTATTATTTTACTATTTACTGTTTATTTTTTCATGGTTTATACTTATTAGAAAAGTTTTGAGCTGAGAAGAATAAGTAGAATTAAGTGATACTTAATTTAGTTTTGGCATTACTTTGTCTTCAGAATGAGCAACTTATTTTTATGGGAAAAAAGTTATTTCATTCTATATGGTAGACTACTTCAGTTTACCATACGAAATACTGGTGAACTCATTGCATCTCTATAGACTATTACAACTTTAAATTAGGTCTTAAAGACTTCATAGTACTTATTAATTTAAATAAGCCTAACAAGATCAGGCTGTTTCAGTATAATTTTATTTTAAGTGTATTAGTTGGTTATCCACAGCTGACAGGGACAAATGAGTTACACTCAAGGCACTCTTTTATCTTCATTGATCAATGCTAGAAAGACTACTAAAAGTTCTACTTAAATATGTTGTGGGCCTAAAAACAAGAAGTAAGTATATGATAGGGAGATTAGATAAGAACTGCAACCATTGCTCTGTTTAGACAGGTTTTTTTAAGATGTGAACACTAGAAACAAACAAATACTAAAATTGCAAATACTAAAATGGCATATGTAATAAAATGTTTATGTTTTCCTCCACTAAAAGCGATTTTGATCATATGGTTCAGCATCTTGAAGTGTCAGTAGCCACTTTAGATGAAGAGTTTAAAAGCAAAACCCATACATTAAATTTGCTTCCTTAAGTCTTGCAGGAACATGGAGAAACTTTAGGAATAATTGATAGTGACAGGATGAGAGAGATAAAAAGAGATGGACTGGGAAGTATTTAATGACTCTTTGTGGTATTACATCTGTCACACTTTTTGTGCTACATTAAAGTTTCATTATTTTCATATTTCTTGTGTTCATATTTTCCCATCCTCTTCTTTCTGCTAAATTTACCAAGTAATACAATGTGGATAATAGAGAGCTATTGCTGCAAATGTCATTGAATCTGTTACTGGACTGGATGAAGTACCTCAGCCATGCATTCCTTTTCATAGTGCATTTTCAATTAGTGGTTTTGGAATTCTATACAAAGTAGACTCACCCTTTTTTTTAATAATTGTGTATTTCTAAAAAGACATATCGAGATTTCCATTATGCAACTGTTAATAACATGAATCAATTTCATTTGGCCAAAGAAAATTATTGCACCAGCCTGTTTACTAAAGAAGTTTATTCCTCTAAGGACTTGGCTTCTACAAGCTCTTAAAGAAAATGGTTTACCTTAGTTCATCTGAAAGATAACAGACATAATCTGAGAGATTCAGATTTCCCTTCTTTCCATCTTGTTTCTTCCATCTATGTTCCTTCCCCTTTGCAGCCTGCACACATAGCTCAGTGTTTTAGTTGTTTAGAAAAACATAATGTCTTTTGCCTGAAGATGTTTTCCTAAGATTTTAAAAATTTTTAAGAAGATATCTATAATTTCTAACAATGTTTATCTTAGATTATTGAGATTCTAATAAAATTCTGTTCATTGGTGAACATATTGTTTATGTTTTAAGCTTGGAAAGCAAAATCTGATTTATTAGTAAGTAGTATTATTTGTAGGTTATGGATCCATAAGGATTTGTTGTGAAACTGGAATGCATATTAAGTACATGGAGATAATAAAAGGAATACTGTTCTTCACTGCCAGCAGGACCCAAAGTAATGCAGAATTCTTAAGTCAACTAGGATAAGTAGAAGGTTGACTGAGATAATAGCACTGGAGGCAGAAATCCAGACTGATGCTCTCCTTTTTTACTTTTTATGTAACCAGACTAAAAAGGGCTCTTTTCTTGTTGATAATTATGCAGTATGATTCTTTCAATGTCAGACTGCAGTTTGCTATGATCTCAAATATTTAATCTGGAGAGGGTCTGAAATGTTAAAATACACCCCACATTTAAGTACCCTTTAGAACAGAGAATTGAAAGCAGCACCCAGAAATCATGAGAGCTGTATGAGTCATATTCAGCCATGGGAGCTGCATAGTTACCTACATACATTTTACGACTTTTGGATTATAGCTTTCTCCTCGCTCCATTGTCCACAGAATACACAATTTCACTTTAATGCATTTTTTAATCATTATGTCTCAAGCCATTCCTCTGTCAATACAATAGCGTAGTTCACTAAGAAAATAATTTACAGTGCTCTATGATTTTGAATCGTCTCAACCTGTACTCACACAAGCACGAACAACAGATAAAACTGTTTTGAGGATTGCAAGATTATGTCTCCTGGTAAAGCTGCAAGTTCTCTAAAGTACAGTCTTAGGATCAGGAGAAAACAGAAGGAAAACACCCTTCTGCACAATGAGTGGCATTTTAGATTGCAGTTTACGTAAAGTGCATTAATTCAGTTAAAAAGTGTTGAAATACAGAGACTGCTTTTGCAGTTATTTTTATAGATATAGTACAGAAGTGTTTCTGCGTTATTTTTTACAGACATAACTGTTGAAATGTTGTAGTAGCATTCTTGTCTTTGAAAACTGTGTTTTAAAATTATGTTTTACTGAGAAAAAAAGAAACGTGGCCTTTGCAATTTACAGGGACCTGGTTATAGAAACCCTTCTGTACAGCAGAGAAATATGTAACAAACTCGTCCTTAGAAATATACCTTTTCTCGTGACATTTGGTTTCTCTCCTATTTTACTGTTCTTTCCAGCTGCCTTGTGTGACAAACATTGAGGATACTGGCTCCAGAGAAACAGCTTTGTTGCAAACACAGTTCTATGCACTGCATATGGAGCTGTTTTGTATGCAGTGTAGGTAGAAGCACTGGTTCTTTACAGTCACACGGAGACATTATGTATAAAAGATTTTCACACTGATTTTTTCCCCCCTCGAAATTAACCTTCTGTATTTTTCTTACACCTATTTCCATGATTCATCCCAGATAAGACTGAAGATTAAAATTTCCTTCTCACCATGAGTCTAACAGTGCATCTGATTTTCAGTGATTATCATTTCATTTCTCACAGTAATCATTTTTTAGTTATTCAGCCTATTTTTAACAACTGCAGATAGAAATAAAATGGATCTGTAGAAGAGACATTCATTAGCAAGTAAGTATTCAGGGACTGGAAAAGTCTGTCTGATTCACAAAGCAGAAATGGCATTTAGTATCCAAGTCCCCTCCTAGACAAAATTAGCAAAGACTGCAGTGGAGTTAAAGCCTGCTGGTTGCAAAATTGGAAATTGGTTTCCTGGGGCTCTCTGTAAACTCTTCATTACTTTACTCAATCATGGTTCATTAGTAAGTTAACAGACAGAAGACCAGCACATGTTGGGATATGTTTAGAGTCAGGACTTCCATCTCCTTGAACATCACTTAAAACTTGAATGTCACAGCAAATTAGATACTGTGTCAAACTGCATCTTCTTAGCTGCAGTACAGACAGTGCATAGATCATGGCCACTTAACCTCTTGAAATTGTCAGGTGCTTTTTATCACACATTTCATGGAGTATCACTTGTGTTTTAATTCAAAGTGATTCTGGTGGAACAAACAAAAGACCTCAAACGGTGCCCAAAATAGAAAAAAGTTAAAAAAACCTTGTTAACAGTTTCATGTAAAATGGATTTAATGTCTCTTAGTAACCAAAACCTAATTTCCTAGAAGAAAACATCCATAGGTGATATTATTCCAGTTAAACTGAAAGCTAAAAATAATTATTAGGTTCCCAGGGAAAGTTCAAATTTTATTTACAATATAATTTTGAGTTACAGCTGAGTGCCAATTATCTAGAACCCCACCTGAGTGCCTGAGTCTCTATTTTCTATTAACCGCCATTGCATTTTTCTGTGATGCTGCCTGATTTTCCAGAAAAATATTTACTCTAAATCGTTCAAGTCATTGAAATGAACTGTATAGAAATTTTTAAAGAATTTAAATGCTTCTGTGCAGCTGCTATTTGTGTAATCTTTTAATGCTATAATTTTCGTGAGATATCATTAATTTTGAAAAGAAAATGTAGGCCGGGCATTAATTGAAGCAAACTGCTTAAAATTACCCGTGGTGTTTAGAGTCCGTTTAATACAATTTAGTCATGGTTTGTAGGGTTAATGGGCATAACAAGTGGCACTCTTGGTTTTGTCCCATTGCATCAGGTGCAGATAACTGCAATGGCCAGCATGACAGCCACCTTGTGATGCCGTTTATGATTGGGACTATTTGCTAACCAGAGATGCTAGGCCCTCATTCCCTATGCAGTTAAGGAATAAATTCATTATGGTGTCCGAAACAGGAAGAGTAGCTACCATAATTGCCCAGTTGGAGGGACTCTGTAGGTAACCAGCATAAAGCAGGACTAACAGTGCATTTCCTCACTGCTTTCTTGAATATTACTGCTGTTTCAGTCTTAGTACCTCAGTTAGGCACCTATTTTAGGTCATGATATGGCTACAAAAGTATGTAAGCTGAATTTTTAATTATGTCCTAGATAAGAGTGATGCGTAATATTTGGCAGTGTCTGGAGAGGGACTGGATGCTTCTGAAGTCCCTTTGTGAGGAGCTTCAGGTTTTTTGACTTTTCTGGGCCTAGTCAATGGGATTAGTCTATTTGCTGTTTTCAAGTGCTTTGTGTGTTCAGTGGGCCCCGTGGCTCGTAGCTGGGTGTTCAGTTGGTTCTTTCTGTCTACTAGTAAACAAGGTACTTTTGGGAATCTGAGGGTCAGACTAGAACTATATAAAATAGTATGAGTGGTGAGTGCCATGGTACACTCCAGAAACATGATCTTTCAGCCATTTGTGTCCCAGCCAGGACACACCACAGCTCCTTTCCAGCCTGGGACTTGGATCCCCTTTGTGTGGGGATCAGAGAGAAAATTCATGGGTGCTTGGATGTCACTCTGGGATTGCACAAAAGGATGAAGGTGACATAAGACTTGAAGTTTGAAAACTGATTTCTTCAGTTGGTCCTTGGCTTGCCTTTGCCTTGTCTTGGCAAATGCTGTCATTATCACAAGAAGCGAACATTCTGTCCTTCCATTGCCACTGGTATGCCACTTACAGATAATGTTATTTATTATCACAAATGCAGTAAAATATGGCAAACTGCAATTCAGAAAATATGTTTCATACATGGTGCCTAAGGGAATAATAAAATATTCTCATGCCATCATCTGTATGATTTTCACATAATGAATTTGTCAGTGTACACATATGCTCCTATCTTTATGGGGTTCTGACATCTGTTTGATGGATTATAACCTAATTTACTCGAGAAGCAATTGACCTGCTGAGGGTTGGCCTTTCATTATAAATGTTAACAAAACAATTAATCCCTCTCTAATTTATTGCCAGGATTTCAGTTGTTCACAAGTCTGTCACAAAGAAATATATAACATGCAGAAACTAAAAAAATTGCACAAAATAAACCTTATTGAAAAGACAGATTACCACAGCACAAGTAGGAATGACATAGCTGGTGACTCAGCTGAAAGCTTGAAAATCCAAGGTCTGATGACTATTAGCATTGTTTCATGCATATACACTTCAGATAACATGCAGAATCAGATAACCCATACAAAGTCAGCATAAGGGACACATGAGTGAGAGTCAGAGCACATATTGTGTCAGACAATCATGCTGTGGGGAAATCATGTTGCTGAGAAGTCCCTGGCAGAAAAGTAGCCACCAGTGAAGATGTCGGATTCACAGAAATAAGTGGAAGACATAAGAAAAGGGATGAGATACATTTCCTTTTGCAGCTCAGGTATTTGGGCTGAATTAAAGTCTTTCTTTTACAGCTAATCTATGCATAATGTATCTGTAAACTTATTCTTATGTAAGTTCACTAATGTTTTTTTTTTTTGTTCAGGTCTTGCTTAATAGTTTTGGTTAATACTATTTTACCTAATGCAATTATCAAGCAGTATTTTGGAAAGTATTTGATGTGGGGATTATGAATGTACAGACATCAATAAGATTTAAAATAAGTAGTTCTGAAAATCACAGATTTGTCTTTTTCTTTCCCCTAGAATTGTGATTTTTCTGCTTGTTGCACTGATTTTACTGGTTCAATAGTGCACTATTATTTAAAAAAGCANAGTTCACTAATGTTTTTTTTTTTTGTTCAGGTCTTGCTTAATAGTTTTGGTTAATACTATTTTACCTAATGCAATTATCAAGCAGTATTTTGGAAAGTATTTGATGTGGGGATTATGAATGTACAGACATCAATAAGATTTAAAATAAGTAGTTCTGAAAATCACAGATTTGTCTTTTTCTTTCCCCTAGAATTGTGATTTTTCTGCTTGTTGCACTGATTTTACTGGTTCAATAGTGCACTATTATTTAAAAAAGCATTCTCTTTTAATTATGAATTAACCTTAATTAGAATGAAAACTCAGGTGCCAAGAAGTCTACATTAAAATTTCATTTCTGTATTGGATTAGGTATAAAATTCCCATATTGGTTTCTCCTGAAGTAGTGTGTAAGCACTTATTAATTCTTTATCAATAACTGTAAGGAAAATTAATACATAGTTATACTTAGATGTCTGGATAAGGATCCAGGACCTGCATCATTCTCTAGAGTATGGGTGACAACAGCCTGAGAAGACTACAGGCAACCTCATTAAAACCTGAGTATATTACTTGTTTGATTGGCAATGTAACATGTCTGTTTTCAGAGTCCCATGATCCCCTTCAAAGGCTAAGGCTGTATCTCCATTTGCAAGTCATTTGGCTGAGTAGGAGCAGACCGCAGGTTGAAATCATTGCTGCCAGGACCAGCACATTAACTCTATCCTGAGCCTTTTATTTTTGATTGAATTCAGTCTAGTCGCCTCAATTGGATGTCCTTATCAGGTATGTGGTTTAAAATTGCCAAAAGGACAAACACTGTTTTGGACCATCATGTTTTCCACTCCCAGGAGGTGATGAAGCACATCTGTTATGTACCTAAAGTAGAGGCTTCCTAAACAAACCTTGTTGGTGAGCACCACACCTGCTCTGGGAAGTGAACCATTCAATGTGTTAAGTGTGGATGGTGAGTGATAAGTGCATGTTTCAATTCAAATCCTACAATTGCTCTAAATCAAATGCTAAAGGATTTGCAGCCTGAGGGATACAGTAAACTCTGATAGGCATGGATTACTCTCTGCTTTCTGTATCTGTTTCAATGTTTTGCAAACTGCAAATCATGAATATCAGAACTTTTCCTGGTAATCCATAGAGTTTTCTACCTGAGCATCTCCCAGGATTAAAAGTATTGGGAGTTCCCATGATTCCTGCTTTTGAAAAACAGCACGATACTTCAAAGTTTCACTGCCAGCATGTCAATAATTAGTGTAGCACGGAGGCAAAATTACATTAAACTTAACTTTGCAACCTTTCGTGTCAGTATAAAAGTGAAGCCAAACTTCCTGTAGGCCTTAAAATAATATCCCTGATGCTCTGGCCTGAGGTCCTCCAGGCAAGGTTCTCTGCTAATGCCAGCACAGATTAATCTGTATTACTAAAAGCGTTGGATGCAGAGATATTCAGCTGATCAGTGATTACAATCACTGCACTGTGGGTAAGGTGTGTAATTTATTCCTGTGGGAAATACTTCTGCCATAACGCATAAAAATATTAAAGTTTGCTTGAGTAGGTGTTACCATTGCATGGAGGGCAATGATTCTGTAGGCTGGTCACATTTCACACATCAGAGCAGCAGCCTGGTCCTGGTAGTACCTGAATAGTTTGCTGAACCTGAAAGAACCTATTTACATAATGAAATCTTACACTTTGAGTCCAGGTTTTAGAGCTCAGTATCAGCCTTATGGTCAATCATTTCTGAGGTTTTTGTTTCACAATTTGCTAGCTTATGCTTTGAAGAAATGAACAATTAAAGTCCTAATGGGAAATTCCATTTCTATCCCTGTATTACTTAAAGCAATCAGTTTCTTTGCAGCTTGTTGCTTTTACAAATTAAGATACTGAATATGAAAGCAGGTGGCAAAATAAGTCTTCTGTTATTAGGGAAATTTGTATTGGGGAAAATAGAGTAAATTTGTAGCTAAAGTTGATGTGTGGAGTGTGAAAGGCAGAGCAGCCCCACACAGGATGAATACTTCTATAATGCTAGTAATAAAATTATATTCTGAGCTATGTAATTTTCTTTTCTGTTGGAGATGGACAAGGACACCAAAAGTACAGTATTTTAAAAAAGAAAAAACATAAAAACTTTCCTTAATCACATTATACTTAACAGAAATCATGCTAACCTGAAAACCTAAGATTGCTTATCACAATTATAGCTTTTCTTCTGACAGCTGCCTAATATTTACATCTACAGAAGTATTTGAAGCCATAATTATCACATAAGCATGATACTAGACAGCTATTATATGTTCATTGGATAACTCATTTTGAGACAGTTCACTTTATAGCAGGACCCTGATAGCTACTATAACAGTTGTCTTTGCCAAAAATTTCACAGAATAGCATGGTTAACTAGAGATACCTGTAACCTTTTTTCCAATGGAGCTCCTAAGCCACTATATGGGAGTTCATGACAACTTTTTTTTGTCAACTTCATTGTCTCTTATGTAACAAGGTTTGCTCTTTTCTCTACAATAATTTTGTATAAACTGGCTCAAAGATCCAAATTCAAATAAGAAATGGTATCTCACTGGGTGATGAGGACAGCAACATCACTGTGCCTACCTACCTGCTATTATACAGGGCAAGAAAATATTTTCAAGATAATACTTGCTTGTGTTCACATAGCTGTTTTCTCTCCATTTGAGCAAAGAAAAGAAAAATTAATTTTCATATATTCCCTGCTATTTCCCAGTTGCTTCTCTTGCACAGTGTTGCTTCACTTTGAATGAACAGAGAGTGCTGGCAGCCTGATGGACATGTTAATCACTGCTGAAAAGGGACACTTCTCTGATCTTCCACTTGGTCAGAGGCTCCCATTTCTTCCCTGGTAGCACTGCTGCAAATCATATCTCAAGAATGAGAAGTTTCAGAAAATTCTTCACCTTTTTTTTTTTTTTTTATTAGTTAAGTGAAGATTCAGATTATTTTTGTCGCTGGGCCAAGAGATCAAGGAGATCACGGCTACAGGTAGAGAGAGGAAAGGGCGAGGAAGACAACTTCCATAGTGGGAATACTTAAAGAATGACCTTTCCTTCAGCCTGAGGTTGTATTCTTCAGCTTCGTTGTGAAAGGGGAGCAACCTGTGCTCAAACTTTAAAATCTATTTGGTTTAAATCTCTGTGATTTGAAATGTCTGTGTCTTGGAAAACAGAAACTGGGGCAGTATATTAGTCAGGAATGTGGCCCTGGCCTGGAGCTAATTCACAGCACAGACAATTGTCTTTACATGTGATTTAGTTGTCATGCTAATCTGCATTTTATTAACAATTGGTTACTTGTCATATGCAAGACGTTTGTCTATAGTGTATCTTGTAATAATTATGAAAGAAAATATTAATTGCTTTTCATAGTTGAAGTAGTCTTTCAATGCCATTTGCTTTGGTTGAAACATTAAAGGGCAATGCTAGATATGAGAATTACCATAATAAAGTCACCTCTAAGCCCTCCAAAAATCACTCTCACATTTATCTTAAGTAACAAAACATAATTTCAAGCATATAGTAAACAATTTGACCTTTGAGAGTAAGTTAAAAATCAAATTGCTGAAAAGATTCCATCTTAGCAAGGACATATTTTCTATTCAGTATTTTCAGAGATGACATTTCATCTGCTGTTTCTTTATGAGTGTGAATGAATACTAAAACTTGAGAGACAAGCTTTGAAGGGAGGCTTTTTTTCTCATGTTGAAGGAATTTTGCTGTTAGATAAAAGGAAACATGGCATAAATATAAAGGAAAAAAAAAGGAGGAAAAATATCCCTTTGCTTGAAAAAGAACTTTTGTATGTGAAGAAGTACACAGCCAAGCTTTGAAATGTATGATGCAACTGGAAGCAAGGTGTTATGTGATGCTAACTCATGAAGTTTAAGTATATGGCTACTACAGTAAAGCTTCCTCGTGTATTACTGCTCTGTGATGTTCTGTTTCCTGAGAGTATCTGAAAGTCAAATTCACTCTAAAGAGATCTTAAACCATCATCTCTGCTTATATAATTTTCTACTGAAGCTTTCTGCAATGCAGATTGCTTCTCAGAGCCTTTGCTTCTAAATGAGCACATGGGTTAGTTGACACAACACTGTATTCACTAATGTTATAGGGGTAGGAATAAAACATGGTCCCTCTTGACACGTCCTGTATAACTACACACTGAATTTCTATTTGATGCATACTAGCATTACGTGAAATTCTCATAAGGAAATCTGAAACTACTTGGAAATGAGCAGATTTCAGTTATCAAGGTAAATCTGCTCCCAAAAGGGAAAGATCTGGCAAAGTTTATGCATGGGTTTTTTCCCATGTAATCAGGCAAAACATGATATATGTTAATAGGGCTCCATTGGGTTTGATCACAAACCTCAAAGAAAAACACACCAAAAGCTATTTCATACAAAATGAAATAGAAGTTCTTCATTTTTACCTTACCCTTGTAAATTTTGATTTTCTGAATTTGTGTGTAGAGTTTTTATAGGGTAAAACTGTGGATATACAGTCAGATACTTCAATAATTTAATTTTTAATTTAAAAACAAAGGCAAAAAGATATTGTCCATTATGTGGAAACATATAAATGGATTTGTATGAAGACATTCTTAAAAAATTCAGGTAGGATCTGGACTTAAATTTCTTATTTATTTATGCGTACAACTATGATTTATGAAAATACAAATAACTATATGATCATAATGCATGTAAATGTGCATGTTCACAGTCAGAAATTAACATTATAGGAAAATTTTCTGGCTTAATTGCGTTTGTGGCTGCTCTGCTCTATGTTATAAATGCAAAAAATACTCTGAGACAAGACATGCTTAGTCATAACCAACACTACATAATAAAAATATCAAAGATGTAGGAACCAAACTTTTCATGAACTACATATCTGTGGGAGGAATCTGGGAAGGACTTAAGGGGTACAGTAAATATACCTGTCTGACAGCTGACAGCTCAGTGCTTCAGCATGCTTTACGTGGGAATAACAGATGAAAACTGACAATGTGCAACTTGTACCAGTCCTGAGAACTTTTTTCCGTACAGTGGCTGGTGCTAATCTAGTGTTCTTTGGAGTTACATCACAGACTGACATGACCTGTTGAGCATAAGCTCTGAAAGGATGAGCTGTAGACGTGTAACAATTGGAATCATCACGTTGCTAATTTTAATCAAGAGCCCTGGGAAGATATTCTTGTTAGAAGGATTTGAGTGTGTCTGGGGAAGAAGGGAGACATGGAAGTTTGCTCCGTCTGCTTACCCAAGGACAGAACACTTTTGCTAAAATTATTAATGGAGTACTATATTTATGAAATCATTGCCATTTCTTCTATTACTTTCAATCTGCATCTGCCCAAAGACTTAGCAAAAGTTAAAGAGCATAGAGTTAATAAAATTGCACCAGATTCATTTTTATTCCAAGGCTGTGAGTAGTAAAAGATGGCATAACCTTCCCTGGGGCTTTTCTCTGTTTACAAAAAGGACAAAAGGTAAAGACATATATCATGGCATTGTGCTTTTGGAACTGTCCAGGTCAGTCTCTAAGTTCTGAGATGCACAAAGTAACAGAAATAATATACATTGCTGATTTGGAGTTTCTATAGCAATACAATTCCTTAAAATGTTTTCTGAAATCTGCAAAGGTTCTGCTGAACAGGATATAGAAGGTCTTACTATTCTTTCACACAGGAATTGTTAGTGATATATTTTTACACTCTACAGGGTATTTATTTGCTGGTGAATCATAAATTAGGGACAATTTCAGAATATGTTTGAATATGTTCAGAATATTTTTGAAGCAACACTTAAGACATATTAGAGATTAAATGGTGAATTTATGTTGAAGTGACATAAACCATTTACTAAACTTTGTTTTAAACATGAAACTACATTTTATATCTTGAAACATAAAAGATGATTGGAAGAATTAGCGTGACTATCCATTTTTTTCTATATAGATTGTTCTCAAAATGCAAAATAATTCAGTCCTTGTTAATACCATTTTTTTTGTCCATACCTTTCAAAATAAAAGGTGCCTTTGAATATACCAGGAAATACACATCGCCTTTTTCACATCATAGAGAAGACTGGTTGTAGAGAGGATCTTTACCTTGATTTATCTCCTGTTGATTAGTGTGCCTAGACGTAAACATGAGTGTTACAGTAGATGGAGGACTATTAAATAGCATGCATATCCCATTCAGTCTTGAGGTAATTGGAAAAGAGCAGGTCTTTAGCAGAAGTGACAAATGTATTCATAAAAGAATAATCATGGAATAAATCCAGAACAATTTCACAACTAGGTCTGGAAATATTCTCTCTCACTGCTGAGAAGTCAGAGATGCTTGCTAAAAATCTTTATGCTGAATACCTTTGTATGAGCTCTTTTTCCTTCATGCTGGGCATGTAGAAGCTCTTAATTTGCAGCAGTTGCGTCAAAACTCATTGAAGTCAGCCAAGAGCTTAGCCATTAAGTTCAGTGGAGTTTGGACTTGGTCTGTAATTTTAAGTAGTTCAGTGTTAATATCCCTACTTTTGGTCTGTTGATGTTCTTATTAATTCTAAGCAGAGAAGTCTACATTTTGTATTGAATGAAGTCATGTTTGTTCTTTTCTCTGGGACAGTGGTAATTGGCAGTCTTGTCCATCTCACCCTAGGGATACTGCTCTGTAATATTCCCTTTTTTATGACCTTCAGAAGTGTTAATGTACTTTGGGACTGAGGTACAGTGTAACTGGAAATTCAAAGTGGGTAGACCTATATGATGAAAGTACTAGTGATGGGAGAATAAGGCAAGAACTAGCTGGCACTGATGCCTAAGACATTTTTAAGTATATAATGGGGAAGACAAACTATTGACTCTGAAAAGAAAAGCTGAAACTCTTGGAGGTGAGAAGGAATGTAAAAAACTAGACTGCGAACACTGGTCATTGTGGTGTGGTGGTAGTGGAGTCTTTAAATAGAGAGATTGAAGGCAGTTCTTTCTTTTAAAGAAAAGTGATTTCTAGCGCTAACAAGTTTCCCAGCTCTCCCTGAAGTAGATCTTACATGCTGACTTCAAAGTAAAAATAAATTGTCATTGGTGTCAGTGATAAACTCAATTATAGTAGTAGCTTTGCTTTCTTGTGAGAACGCTCTTTACAAAATAGTGCTTTTAACTGTAGCAGAGTTACAAGCAGCAGCCTTCTGTCAATTACTGAGTCATAGCAGCTGGGTTAAAATGAGCCGGTTTTGAAATTTGGATCACTGTTCTGATATATGTCAGTAGCAAAGAAATGGAAAAGAGAAAGGGTTTGAAACATGATCTCTAAACTGTACCATGTATTCAGTGAAATCCTTTTACTCTGTCTCAGCCACCAAGTAACAAGAGACACTATAAACAAAAAGTGAGAAGCAAGGAGTGCTGACTCAATTACTATTCTGTTAGAAATCCTCCTCCAGAGTGTGAAATACCTCACGTCATGGTCACCCCAGTCAGTTGTTCTTTATGCTAATCATAATCCAAGCTACGTCTGCTCAGATTCTTTGCTACTTTTAGTCTGATAAATATTATTTTTCACTGAGATCTAAAATTAAAATCCAACCAAAAGAAGAAAAGCTGGAACACTTTTTTTTTTAATGCAGTCCTGTGCCTTGAAGTCGAAAAAGTGGCAAAGTACCAATTAATTACTACTTTTGCTACTGTTAGCTACAGAGAGGAGTAGATGCATAGAACCAGCTGGTGCTCAGGATTCAGCAGCTAGTGGAAATAGTTGCTTTTGCTATTCTCATTAGCACCTGAAAGAGAATGGCTTGACAACCAGAGAAAAATAAATTGGAGTTAAAGCCATTTTAAATGACATTTTCTCCACAGCTATAGTAGTACAAGATAGTGAATGCTCTCTAACTAGACAGATGGTGAGAATAAATTCTCCAATTCATTTCTGAATGGAGTTAGGAAGACAGTGAAATCCTGAACAATGCACAAGAAAAGAAGTTACACTGGATGGTATTCACAGATGGATGGAGCATTGCTGCCAGTGGAATAAGGAATGACACTTTATCAGGAAAAGGCAACAATAAAACTTCCTCCATCCCACCTCATAGGTCTCAGAAAAAAAGACTTCCCTCTTCTACCAAGGAAAACTATAAAGCATTCAAATTCTCCAATTCTTTCTGCAGTGACGGGGAACAAATGAACATCCATGTGCATGGACAAGCTATTCTGAAGCCAGAGCTGGTGGGCTGACACACTCAGGAAACAATTAGCACAGAAGAAGATATGAAAGAAGAAAAGTTACATAAACATGACTTTTCCATATTTCATCCAGTTGATCACTGGGATATTCATATATTTGGTATATTTTCTTGTTACTTAAACTGTAAAATATAATATAATTTTTTTTCTCTGCAGTTTCATGGGAATGTTTCATCCTCAGTAAGAGTGCTTCAAGACATTTCATTAGTGAGTCAGGATCCTTATTTTTCAGGTCAGTGTCATTCAGCAGGGATTTTGATTAAAGCTCTTGCCTTGAAAGGCAAAGTAAAGTGGTTGCTTCTGTCTTACTGGTACAAAAAGTACAGGACAGCTCTGGCCCAACTGAAGCTATGGTAAGCGCTTTCTTGTGTCCAGAAATGAGGAAGAAGACAAAGGGATTGAAGAAGGAAGAGAAAGATTTTTTACTTCAATCCAAGAATTAATGATGCTCGGGGTATAAAATAGCCCTAAGGTAAAAAATTCCCTTAGTTTGGGAAAAAACAAGCTTAAACTTTGGCTAACCAAGCTCCAGATTGTCAACAACCCTCACAGAGAGGCTCTGGTTTTGGAAATAATGTATGTTCGTTCCCATTAACTGAGTTTTGGACTGGTTTACATTTCTCATCAAAATCTTAGATGGGAAACTCCCAATAGGATCTACTGGAGAAATAGATACTCCTATTAATATAACATACTCAGTAAATGAAGAGAAGTTTGTGCCTATGAAAACTGTCAAGAGAAAACCCATTCTTCTCAACATCAGTTCTTCTATGACATGTAAAACAGACTCAGGGATGGATTTCCATTTAAGATACTCTCCATTGAGAATAACTGGAATTGTTAGCACAGCCATGTGATGAAAGAGTACCTTTGGCAGGCAAAGAAAAAGGACAAAAAAGATAGCACTGACAACAGGGAAGATGAAAGGGTAAAAGAAACAAACAGGGCAGATTAGGAGCGTGGGTGGAGAGGAGAAAGATGGGGAAAGTTAAGTGCTCATTATGGGTACAAGTGTCTGAGAGATCTGTCTAGGGAAAGAACAGAGCTGAGGGTTCAGAAACAGGAAGGAAATTAAGTTGAAGAAGAGTAAAGAATTATTTAACGTCTTGGATAGAAATGGGAAACGAAAGAAAATATATTAATACTGTTGTGGTTTCAAAGTGGATATCTATAGGATATATTTTATAAAATAGACGGCATTTTAAAATAAAAAAAATTAAAAGGGCTGGGCTGTGTTTGCATAGAGAGAGATGTGGCTTAATGCATGGCCTTAGCCATGCAACGGGAGTGTCAGTCAACAGACCACTCAAAATACCAATGTGTTTTTATAGCCCAGAGTGTCTTTTAAGTTCAGAGTCTCTTTTCAGTGCAGTTCCATGAATAACTGTCAAGGTTATTTGTCAAATAAAGGTGAGGTGAGTATTCACAGTGCATCTATGAGGCTTTTTCTTTTAAAAAAAACCCAAACAAGCAGATGAGAAAAATGCACAAAAGACAAGCTGCTGAAACTCCTGTTTTGTTCTTTTAGAACTAGATTGTAGTTTCTCCAATAACAACAATTATATGCTAATACATATTTTTTCCTGCTTTTTGGCCAAGAGCAAGCTATTAGTTTAATATCTGATCTGTCCCCTTGTCAGTAGAAAATATGCTGCTTTTGAAGGCAGATGGACTCAACAATCTAATAAAATTTTCTGGTTATTAGCTAAGATAATTGTCACAAATAAATATTTCTATAAACCTACAGCAACTTCAGATAATGAAACATAATGACCTTAGATTTAATGTTAGAAATACGAAGTCATTGACTGAGATGAAATTTCTCTTAGGTTCCTTGTGGGTTTTCTGTTGATCTACACCAGATTCCCACTTTACTACTGCTTTCAGGAAAGTAAGTAATACGCTGATCTCATGTCTATAGTTGCCTTATTTTGAGAGACTGCTTAGAAGATTCTTATCTCTATAATCTAAGTATAGAAATTATTTGTGGATGTTTAAAGTGTTAATTTTTTTAAAAATTCTGATATCAATATGAATGCATATTCTTCAATATTTCTTAGAACACATCTTTATACTAGCTGTTTTATCTCAGTGGGGATTTGCCAGTAAAACAGTTGAAATAAATTTTAAAAAATTTAAGAATTAATTTTGTTTTCATTAACAAAACATGAAACACCATATTCTAGGGAACTGGATGTTCCAGATGAGCTAGAACTTCTTAACTCAGACCTGGTCGTTAGAGTTCGTAAGCTGTCAGCCCTCAGCAATCTACCTGAGACGACTGTGGCAGTGTCCTCCTTTAAGATGTGACCCATCTGTTCTGCACTCACTGGGGCTAATGCAATCCTGAGTAGCATGAGCTGGGTTGGAAACCTTGTGGTCAGATGGCAAGAAGTTTCCAAGGGACTTCTGCAGACAGCAGCTCGAGCGGCACAGTGGTTGCCGTGTTCACTAGCCCCAAAGCTGTGGGACTTCTGTGGTTCCCTGTGCCCAGGTTCAGCCAGCAGCAAGGTTGAGTTCATTACTATGGAGAGTCATGCACACACATGTGCACCCAGACAGCAGGTCAGCGCAGATGGAAAGTAGTGACCTGCCTGCACCTGCATGGATGTGTGGGTCTTGTGTAAACATGAACAGCGTGGGCTGCCAGTGCTACTCCTCTCCTCCTGCCGGTCAGGATTGAAGTCTGCTAGTGGTGTGTGTATATATATACATAAACATATATTTGTACATACTCCAACTGCTGACCTTAGCCACCCAATCATCCCAGTAGCTGGCCTCAGATCCCTGGTCTTCCAGTGGTTTGCATCTGTCCATTTGAATGCCCTGAGCTTTGCAGCCTCACTCCTGGGGCTGGTACTCAGACCTCTACACACACGTGCAGAGTCAGGTGTTTCCAGCAAATTGTGCCAGTTCTGTTGGAGTAGAAGCTGTGGAGTTTCTTTTCCTTTAGGATAGGGCCAAGTGAATAATTTTTTATATAGCTAGACAGACATAAGGAGTTGACAAGCCCCTGTATTTACTGTGAATAATTCCCTTGAGCTGTGAAATATACCAGAATACGTACTTCTCCACTTTCCCAGAAATGAAATCCTGACAGTGTGTTGAAAAAGGTTCCTTCTAACATGGAACCATATCTTGCTAAAGGACTGTGAGGCTGTGTATTCTGAAAAGCTGAAAAATATTATAGACATGACCCTATCATTTAAGTATCAGTATTTGACATTCAACAGAATGTCTTTTAGATCCTTGTCTAAAATGGGCACACCAACCATATTTCTGAAAGTAGAAATCCCTATTCTACTGGCGAATTTGATTACGTTTTAAAATGTGCTTGCATGTCTCTTGTTTGCTAGTCTGGATCTTTCCTCTCAAAAACACTGTGAAATGAACTCATCTTGAATTTACGTAGTGTCTCACAGAAAAATGTAAAGTGAATGCTAGTGAGAAAGCAATAAACTCAAAGTGGCAACTTGATTTTAGTAGTATGTTTTGTATTGGGATGTTTTATATGCCATCAGTGTACATGCCTACATGTTCTTTGTCTCCCCATAAAATGGATTTTACCCCAGCAAATAGGATTATGGCAGCATATAATTGCTAAGAAGGACATACCTTGTTTAGCTATAAATTGCCTTCGTACATAATTTCAGGAACAAAATGCAGAAATAGTGTATACTCAGCAGGCCCATTTTATATTTTCCTTCAGCAAAAAGTTTACAAGCTGATGACATTTCACAGCTCTGTTTTTTCTTTCTACATAAAGCAATTTTAGAGAATCTGCTATTGGTTAAGACTAAGCAACAGCAAACGACACAAACAAGGCCTCTTGAATGAAAATGAGTATTGCCACATTTCATTCAGACTAAAGTATCAAGATTTCTTCAGTTCAGATTGCAGTCATTAATGGTCCCATGTTGACACAAATTTTAATTCAACTATCTAGGAAGCTGATTCAATAGAAATAGTGTGAACAATAGGAACTCAAATTGGAATATATATCTCCTCTTGGCTCATTTTGTTACAATAACAACATTTTCATGTCATATTGCAGCTTGATATAGTATTGTAGGAAAGAATAAAAAAAAAGAGATCGATTATTTTATGATTCTGTATATGTATACATCTTTGTGTGACAGAAATAGATGACTGACAATTTCCATGATAAGATCTGATATTTAGTTTCTTCTGTTTTTCCTGAATTTTGTCTATTTGGACTGAATTTTGCCACATTGGACATCACAAGTAAGACTTCTCCCTTGCCGGAATGACTGACTACACCATAAACTGTTATTTAATTTAACATAATCTATTTTAAATTGAGGAGGATTAGTTTCACAAATTTTATGTGTTGCTGGGAAGAAGTTCATAGAATGGTTTGGGTTGGGAGAGACCTTAAAGATCATCTAGTTCCAAACCCCCTGATGTGAGCAGGGAACCTCTCACTAGATCAGGTAGCTCAGAGACCCATCCTACCTGGTCTTGAAGACCTCCAAGGGATGGGGAGCCCACAACCTCTCTGGGCAACCTGTTCCAGTGCCTCACTACCCTCACAGTAAAGAATTTCTTCCTAATATCTAATCTAAACCTACCTTCCTTCAGCTTAAGACCATTCTGCCTTGTCCTATAGCTACTTGTCCTTGGTGAAAAGTCTCTCTCCAGTCTTAAGTCCCCTTCAGGTACTGGAAGGCTGCCATAAGGTCTCCCCAGAGCTTTCTATTCTCTGGGCTCGACAGCCCCAATTATCTCAGCCTCTCCTCATGGCAGAGGTTTTCCAGCCCTGAGATCAACTTAAGTGGCTTCCTCTGGACTCATTCCAACAGTCTTTTATGTGCTGGGGTCCCCACACACGGTATTCCACGTAGAGTCTTGCAAGAGAAGAGGAGAGGAGACGGGGATAAGCACCTCCTTTGCCCTGCTGGTCACAATTCTTTTGATGGAGTCCAGGATGAGGTTGGCTGCCTGGGCTGTGAGGATACATTGTTGGCTCAAGTCCAATTTTTCGTACAGAAGCACCCGATGTCCTTCTCTGCAGGGCTGCAGGAAATACTGAGGACAATGAGTGAAATTCATGTTGATCCTTTCTTCTATTTACTTTTTCTTGTCATCAATATAAACCTTGCTGTGAAGGCAGTTTCAAGAATATTTGTCCTGGAGACTATCTTAAAATATGTTTCAGAAAATGCCAATTTCTGCAGTAGTAGAGAATTTAATTGCAAGTCAAAATTGAGCTGCACCAGGACAGTTGACTTTTTGCTGTAGCAATGTAGATTTCTCACTAATAAGTAAAACAATATAGTTTTAGAGGGATTTTTTTAATAGGTGTAATAAAGATAAAGCAATGCAAGGTTCTTAAAGCCAATTGAAGTATAACATTTTTTTACTTCAACCTAAAGAAGAAATTCTTTAACAGTCAAGTAAAAAATGCTTAAGGTTGCTAGAAGGTGAACATAAATGTGAAACAGATTACTGCAGATTTGATTAGTCTTTGATAATGACATCTGCCTACAAAGTAGATGTCTTGCTATTGTGTATTAAGGAGAAAATGGATCTATCCAATATAATTTCAGATTCAATTAGTGGAGCTAGCATATAGACCAGGGATTCAGGAATAATCCCTTGGCATGTTTTGATGTGAGAGTAAGGTGCAAGAACAGTTAGCAAGCTGAAATTCGCAGGCTTCCTAATCTTGTATCTTCTTTTTTTTCTTCCTGGTGGGATACAGTAGAGATCTGCCTTAATGCCAGTGGTGCCCAGCCCTGTCAAAGAGATGTGGTTCCTCTGCTTTGCAATCTGTGCATTTTTAGTTTACTATAGAGTTACTCCAGGTAAAGCTGAAGTCACTACAGGGAAGCTGAAATGACTTTAAGTTCCCCTGTGTTATAGAGGTTGGCAGTAAGAACAGAAATCAGGACAAAGATAATTTTCTAAAGGTTTTTCACAGAATGTAACTGAGCCACTCCTTTGCCTGGGTGATTTTCAGCCTTGAACAGAGACAATAATTCATTTGGGTAGCTGATATTGCCCTCACATAGTTTTTCAGACAATTTTCTTATTTTCGCTATCTCAGTAGAATTTGTTCATTAGCCTTTTTTTTAACAGATAGGAAACTGTAGTATAGTCTCAATAACATTTGTTTCAGTCTTACATTATTGTGACATCTGGGTACACGTACCTTTTGAAGTCTGCAGAGATATTGGAAATAGCTTTCAGTGAACTAGATTGCTTTGATAAGCAAGTAGCAAGCAAACTCATTAGAAGAAAGCCACCCATAGAAGCAGAGAGCTCTACTTGCCCTTGCAGAATAAATACTACAGCGCAGCATAGCATTTACATTGCTTCCAGTACCTGAGCTAGCTCATTTAAAATGAGGTCAAGTTGTTCCAACATTACACTGCAATCTAGAGTGAGAACATATGTCTTTATCTATATCAACATATAACACAGATTTTGCTGGCTGGACATTGTTTTTCAGTGTGAATATCTCACTGGACTTCCCGATCTTTTTAGCTGCTGAATTGCTCTTCTTCCACTTCTGCAGTCTAAACTGTTTCACAGAGAATGTTGTTGACCCTCAGCAAGCTTTCTAGGCAGGTTCCAGCTACCTGTTGCATTATTTAATCTAGTTCTTTTGGTATTTCTTCTGCCAGTAGGTTTTGACACACTCCACATCACAACATTCTTTGTCCAGGCTTTCATTTCAATAATAAATCTACAAACAGGTTCTAGCCATGTTGGAGCCTATGACTTGTTTATAGTTTTTTCTCTCCCATCTAATCATCAGTGCGTATCTCACCTTCCCCTTTTTATTCTGTCTTGTAGTTCTAACAATTTATCAACCCTGCAGTCTCTGGAGGTCCTATATTTCCATCTTTTCTTTAATATACTAATTTTTTTTCTCTTTGTCACTGTCTATGTGACGTCTACAGCATCACCATGTAATTTTTAGAAATGTATCCAAATATGTAATTATAAATATATCTAAATTTCATTGAACACCTTTGCAATTGCTGTAAAAGAAGTTGCAAAACTCCTTCCGTGTCATTAATTGTCTATTTAATATTTCCAGTAATTGAAACCTAACGTAGCCCTAGCCTGTCCAATCCTCACAACTTTTAGTTCATAGAATGACCTTGCTGCTCTTCAGGAAGAAATCAGTCTCCTGAGCCTTTATCATTCAGAGATGAAAAAAAAGCAAGCTGCAATGCAACTGATATTTTTCATTGTAACAAGGAGATATTCTATTAGCTAGTAGGTTTTCCATAACATTTATGTCAGGAAAATTTATTTTTATTTGGCAGTCTGGTGTTTGGGGGATTGTCATAGAACTTACGTGGTCTGGCTAAGAAGTCAGTGGCTCAAGGAGCTTTCATTCTTAGACTATTGAAGGTGCAAGACTAAAGCAAGTAAATTAGCTTCAGAACTACAGAGTCACCAAGATGCAGCACAAGGACAAAGTTGCCTGTGAACAGAGACCTGTAAAGAGCCACATCAGACCTAGCAGCTCCCTATAATGCAATGGACTTTATAAACTTGGGGTAAGAGACCTGGAAGAGCATATGGTGTTTTTATTCTCATATTGTTCATACATACATTCATGTGTGAGTATTTTTTAGGTAAAAAAAAGTCTTGGGGTCTGAAGCAGAGAAGAACAGGCAGCAGTTCAGGCAGTTGCCAAATTTGGCTCTTTTGGCCAAATTCTCTGTCTGGAGGAGGTACTTTTTGTTGCTAGGCAAAGCCTGAACGTGCACTGCAAGAGCTGATCCCTGGAGATGCAGGTGCAGTGGACAATGCGGGCGGAAGGTACCCTGGAGCCAGAGGAGGGACCTTGCCTGTAATTGCAGGTAGTTATCTTGGGAGTGCACAGCAGCTTTTTCAGCTTTTTTTGTTGTGGCTTGGGGAAACTCTAAAATTTCCTGTACTAGAAAGAAAGGCTGGAAGAAAGAGTTTATCCTGCAAACCTTGGTGGGTAGAAGAGTGAGTCTGTGTTTCAGCTTGTCTCACCCAGTAGATGGGTGTTTTCCCTCTATAAGAGTAACCACTTTTGTTTACTGCAGTCTAGTTTTAACATTGAAAGCTTGAGAGACAAGCCTATAGGAATGGCTGTAAAATGTTTAAAATAATGTTTTTCACATATAATATGGAATATATATACATGTCCACAGAACACATTTAGTTATAATTTTTACTGTTTTGTAGATAGAATTTAGAAATTCAGAAAGCTGAAGGATACAAATTAAGTTAAAGAAACAATATTAATATTTCCCAGTTTTAATGTTATTTCTCATATTTCAAAGACATCTTGTATTGTTATGTTGAACTGGTCATTTTATTTCCATGAGAAAATAATTATTAAAGATTAATTATAGGAGCGCAGAGAAGGCATAACTTTGTACAAACTAACTACCGAAGCAAATTACAGAACAGGGAAAATGTAAAGGACATCTAAACTGGGGAAGGTCATCTCGTGGCTTATGCATTAGACTTTACATGGAAAGGACATGTCTCTGGCCTGGAATATATTCAGTCCACAGGACAAGCAGAAACCCACCTAGATAGAGATATTACTGAATGGAAGAGCAAAGGAGACAAGGGCACATATGTGATGTAGAGCGAGGCCAAACCTTTCACAGTTTATTGAGCCGGGTACAATACCTCACTCATGTAGCTGTTTCAACTTTTGGCACCCATATAGCAAAAAAAAAGCATCCTCAACCTGAATAAGATGCCATATCTGATCGGAAAAACAGATTAAGACCTTGCAACTACTCATAATTCTGACTAGTCACCAACATATGAATGGATTAATATTTGGAGATAAGTGAATTGTCTAAATTAAAGGTTTTAATAATAACCTGTAAGTATTTTAAAGCATTATAGATTATCACAGATGAATTTTCCACATGGTTAAGGCATTAAACTAATATTTTTAGTCCACGGTGTGAGACATTTATTGAACCTAACAGATTAAAAACATATAGCATCTGCATCTCTATATATAATACAATTTTTTTTTAAATAAGAAAAAGCCTATTACATGGCCAAAAATAGAAATGTTTTTGTCACTATTCTCTGTGGGTTGTTAAACTGAAATTGCAGACTAATAGTGAAATAAATATGCACTTTGAAAAGCTTCCCATTAAAAATTCAAAAATAACCATATGAGCTTTGGCCCACAGTGAAGTCTGACACTGATGATAATCTAGGTTCAGTGCATTTAACTTTTAATGAATAGTTATGTATGTAGTTAGTTATTCTATATGATTCTCTGTGTTGGATTCAGTTAATAAGCAGATCCATTTACATAGTCATAAATGGATTCCATAATCACTTTATGAAAAAACCACGAGAGGTTTAGAAGGCATGGACCTGCTTGTGCTGACTTCATGTCAGAAAGTATGAGCATGAGAGCATTTTCCACGCATTTTTGTACTCTTCTGCATTTTGATGACTAGCTTTTTTCAAGATTTAGTATTGACAGTTGCTTTTTAAATGTATCTTCATATGAACATTTAGGTTTTCTTAATGTTTTTAATAATCACTAAAAAAGTCAAAACATTAATATGAGGTTTTAGTTCTAAGAGACAAGGAATGTGAGTCTGTTAAAAAATTCATTCTACTTGAATGCACTGGCCATCAGCTGTCTGGTATGAAATGATCCTGCCTTGTCGGGAATTCAAAACAGATCATAACCACAGTGAATTTTCAAGTCTATAAACCTATTCATTTTGATCCATAGTTTAGAGAAGTTCTGAGAGCGAGACATCCTAGGAAATCAAATAAGAAGTAGGGCCTAGATAAAAGACTGAATGAAATTTTATTTTTTTACTAAAAACATGATGGGATTGAGGTTTTGTTTAGGTTTTTTGTTGCTGCTATTCTTTGTTAGAAAATTGATTTGGTCGTGTACACAAATTTCTCATCCATAGAGCAGGAAATATTTTTCAGCTAATGTTAACTATGGGTGACTTGCCAAGGATCCTTGATGAGCTGAACCAGAAGAGCATTTTTTGGTGGTTGTCCCTTGGGAGCAATGTAAATGTAGACTGAATTAGGGCTGCTGTTTTTCAGAAAGCCAGACCCTATCTGAAGTCTAAGTTCCGGAGTGGGGTTCTCAGAGGTACCTCTTTCAGCTGAGAAACTGCACTTGGGAGTCTGGGTCTATGTACCGGGTTTGTGCAGCAGGCTCCTGACAGTGGCCTGTGGACCCATGGAGACAGGAGCCCATGCTGGAGGAGGTTTCCTGCTAGGGCTTGTGACCCCATGGGTACCCACACTGGAGCAGCCAGTCCTTGAAGGACTGCACCCCATGGAAGAGTGACCCACCCTGCAGCAGTTTGTGGAGAACTGTCTCTTGTGGGATGGACTCACACTGGAGAAGTTCAAGGAGAACTATCTCCCATGGGAAGGCCTCACACTGGAGCAGGGAAGGATTCCTCTCCCCGACCAGCAGCCAAAACAATGTGTGATGAACTGATCAGAATCCCCATTCCTTGTCTCCCTCCACTGCTGCAGTAGATGAATTAGAGCTGGGAATGAGCGGGGAGAGGGGGAGGGTAAGGTGTTTTTAAGGCCTTATTTTATTCCTCATTATTCTGCTCTGATTTTGTTAGAAATAAATTCAGTTAACATCACTAGTTCTAGTCTGTTTCGCCCATGATATTTGGTGAATGATCTCTCTCTGTCCTTATCTCCACTCATGAACCCTTTGTTATATTTTCTCTCCCCTGTCCAGCTGCAGAGGAGAGTGATAGAGCAGCTTTGGTGGGTGTCTGGAATCTAGCCAGGGTCAACCCACTGCCGTCTGCCAGCAGTTTTAAAATCTTCCAGTATGGTTTTCTCGGAAGGGATCTGCTTTCTGCCTTCATGTTCTCAAACAATCTAATGAAAATTTATCTTCAAACCAGACGCTGTGTATTTATAGCAGCATGATGGTTTGCCTGAGCTTTGGTTGGAAAACTGATATCTGAATTATCTTCATTTTTCCTGAACTTTTAGATCCTTCCCACGTGATAGGATCTTCATTCTCCCTTTTGATTGTTCATTTTCCTTGTACCTGAAATTCTTATTTCAGATCATCTCACTCAAACATTTTCAATCCCACTACTCATGGTATAATATATTAATGGAAGGACACATTTAGCTCCCCAGAGTTGTGGATTGGAAAAGTCTTGCTAGACTTTGCGTCATTTCAGGCACAGGAGTAGAAGGCACAATCTGTACACCTGAACAGGGCCACTAAGCAAGCCACACTTTCTTTTGCCTTTTTATCACTCAATTTAAAGAAAAGGAAGGTGCCAATTACTTCTGTTCTTATCTTCCTTGTGATATAATAGCAGTTGTCTAACTGTCATTATTGCAAGATTTGTAACATTCAGTATTTCTGTTGTTTTAACTACCAGTTATTCTTTGCAAGGGAGTAGATTAGTTAATTAGTTTAATTTCTATGTATAATTTTTGGTTTAACTTATTATACAAATAATTTCTGTTAACTAATAGCTTTATTCCTTCCAGGGAAAATCTAGGATTTTAATTGAAAATTTGGAAGCCTACAGTCTGCTATCTTGTATGAGAACATTTATTAACTGCAAAGCTTTCGGGTCTGATATCTGACCAGTTTAATTGTCACTGTAATTGATTTTACCTTTGTCTTGGCATTGTGATTGCTTTGTAATTTGTTGTTGATTAATGGCTGTCCCCTGGTTACCCTGCTCATCTAGGCCTAAGACATAAACCAGGTTTGCTTTGACTCTGACTTGTCCTAAAAAGTGTCAAAAACTTTTTAGTTCAAGTTTATCATATGGGTTAAAAGGAGACTCAGCACATTCATGTCATCCTCAGCCTCTCAGCTCAGGAGATGGAGAACTACAACTGGCTTTGCAGAATGCCTGTTTTCTTTTCTAAACACATGCATGGGGACTGCTTCTAGGGTGGCCTACATCGTTTACCTTGCATTTACCTTTGGCATGGTGGTAAACAAAACTTTTATGCACAAGCCACAGGCAAAAACTTGTGCCCTTATATATTTACCTAATATTCCTTTTCTTGCCTAAAGTTGAGATGTCAAAGTTGACAGTGTAAGACCTGAGGCTAATTTTGAATTTAAACTGAGATTTATCTGAGATTATGATTTTGTTTGGGGTTTTTTGTTGTCGTGGTTGTTTTGTTTTGGATTGTTTGGTTGGTTGGTGGGTTGGTTTTTTGTTTCTGTGTGTGGGGTTTTTTTTTGTTTGTTTGGTTTGGTTTTGGGTTTTTTGTTTGTTTTGGTTTTGGGGTTTTTTTTGTTTGGGTTTTTTTGTTTTAACTGCAAGTGTAAAGATGAGATTGTGTTTACAAAGCAATGAGGCAGCAGCAGATGAATGTACTCTGTTATCAGATTCTGGGTTTCTGATTGATATCTCAGGGCTCTAAATATAAGGTTTATCGAGTTCTGAAGGGGATGCTGTCTTTTTTTCTTTTTGAGTCACTGAAATAGCCTATAATTGTGTTAGGAAGAAATTAGTTTCTTCCCGAGTGTCACAGCTTTAAACTTTTCTTTCTTCCGCTTTTTTATTTCCATGTAGAAATTGAGAAAAACGTACTATCAGTATTCCTCGATGTGTGCCTATTTTCCATCATAAATTGTAAGCTTAGAACCAGTTAATAATCTTCAGTGGTAACTTTTCAGCTGTAGCCATCAAAGAAGTGGCTGACCCCCAAAATGGACCATAATTCTGAAATAATTACTGAAATATCTGCTCAAGCCAATCAAGACACTTGTCAGTTCGTTAAGATAGAACAGGAAGAGATGCCACCCTTCTTTTGAAGGGGTTCTAAGATTTCACTGCGTTGACATGCAGTTGGATTTATTACTTTGCATCTTGGTTTGTTGAGTTCCTTCTTATCTCCGTCTCTTCTCTCTGAACATGCTGCTAATGAAGGCAGCTGTGGTACAAGTGAACATGCTTTTACCAGTTGTTTTGTTACCTTGGCATCAAAACACCCAGTGAAGCCTTAAAAATAAAACCCCACTAGAGAGCCAAACATTGCAAAACCAAGAAATTACAGAAAAACCGCCAAATTCTTCTTGTCCTGTTAAATCTGTTGGTTTTATTTATACCAATAGAGACCCAAATGTAACGTCTAAAGCACCAACTAAATGCAAATCAGAATGTGGATGGATTTTTATTTCTAAATTATTTTGAAAAAATGAAACAATTCTACTGCACAAACATTTCCATTCAGTATAAACAAATGTTGGGAGCTCAATTATAGGAACTGTAAGAAGTCAAACCACCAAAGCTGCTGAAACTTTGCTGCTGATTCTCAAACATAAAGTTCCTTCCAAGGGTAAAGTCTTCCCCTAATAACCTGTTCCAAAACTGGAGATGCAGTTTGTGAGCACAGACATGTGCTCAGGCTGATATGAAGTTCTGTTCATACCCATAAGTCTGTCTGCAGCAGGGAGATGGTGCCACTGGGCTGCCTTTTGGGCTGAGGAACACCCAGTAGGTGCTGAACTGCCAGGACTTCCCAGCCAAGGCTGTAAGGGGCTTAGCAGTGTCTGAGCAAAGCTGTGGGGTGTAAAATCTGAGGGCAACGTCTGTTGACTTCAATCTCCTCCTTCCACAAGACAATGATTCGCCTGGGGATACCCACAAGTAAGACCTGCAGGGTGCAGGCTCCCCCCTCTCTCCCATGAGTGACCCAGAGCCCTCTCCCCATGTCTGTTTGCAGGAGAATTGGAAATTGTGTCCCACATCTCTGTTTCTTCTCCACCTCAGAGGTTGCCCTGCTCTTTCACAGCTCTCTACCTTCCTCCAGCACAGAAAATCGCTTGGGCTTTCCATTGCCATTTGAGCATCCTGCTTCTGTAATTGGTGGGGCAAGGAGCAGAGGAATTGTGTTGTTAATCAAATATGGCCAGGCAAATTTTGAAAAGCACAGATAGGTAGTTGGACCTATTTCTGGGCTGATCATTCCAAAACACACAGGAGCAACTCCAACACAGTAATTGAGAAAAGCTAGTATGAAGCATCTGAAAATGGTGAACCATGGTATTCAGTGATTTTAGGAAATTGTTATAAAGGGGAAAATCAAATTTCCCCTTATGAAATAAGAAAATCAATGCACTTTATAAAACCTGGAATTTTCTTTTAAACCTGCATTTTAATGATGTTGGAATCTTTAATGCCAAATGTCATATCTGCAAAAGTGGTAAATTTCAAGATTGTATTAAAAACTTAAGGGACGTTTACTTTGGAAATGATGTATGACATGACCTTCAACTCTTCATAATTTAATAAGAATGCAAGGCTAACTAATTAGACTTCAAAATGACAGATAAGTGCTAATTATAATACCTTTTGAATAGACAGTAGAAGGTCTTAAAAATGAATGTTTTAGACAAGTGGCAGGATTTTGCTACTACTAGCAGAAATACAGATACTGTTTGCTGAAAATAACTATTTTTCTCTTGGTCCCACTGATACTATGATGATTTTTTGCCTTTTCTTTTCTATACCTTTTATGTATCTTCAGTGCTTTTAGCATGCATACTTGTAATTCCTGAAGCCCTGAAGCATAGTCCTAATATTCTGTTAAGCCAGGAGACCAAACATCCTGGAGGCCTCGCAGTTGGAGGACGGAAAGCCCTACACTATCCTGAGAAACCAAGGTCCTCTCCAGAACACATCCTGTAAACTAAGATAGGCCCATCCAGGGGGAATCCCTCGGGATGGGGGGATATCATGCTAATCATTCAAGCTTCTTATTGGGGAATCTTTGATAAATACGCTAATTTACAAGGTCTTCAAATTGTATACGCGATCTATCCTGTGTGTTCATTTCGGCGCATTCCACCTGGATGAAGTGGTGCACCTTAAGGTTCCTTAAATAAATACTGAGGTAAAAACCCCTTTTCCCTTAACAGTGTTTGGCTCTTAATTTTAAGACCAGGGAAAGGCAACACCACCTAGAAATCATCCTCAAGATTTCTTTCTTTCCAAAGAAGTAAATGCAGCTCAGTCTGAGTCCAAGACTCAGTTCTAAAAGAGACTACAATGAGAAGAAAATAATCTTCATGATTTCTCAATTCCCAGTTAAAATCTTACAGAAAACTTTGGGTTTATATTGTTATTAAACTTAATAGAGTTGGATTCCAAATATGAGGAATCTGATTTTTCAAAGTAATTTCTTTTTCAGAACAAAATTTCCTTAAGAACAATTAGATTACTCTGCAGTCCATGTTTCTACAGAAGAACTTACAAGGTGATCATTCAGCCATTCACTATCATAAGTGAGTTTCTTGGTTTTATCATCTAACAAGACCTTATACTCAGAAATGTAATTGTTAAATTTGGGTAAGCGCGCTTTTGGATTAAATTAAGCAAAACATAAACTCAAAAAGAGACACTATCGAAAAAACCCCACCAAGAACCAAACCAAACAACCCTGTTACAACCTCTCACATTTCTGAAGGCATTTGAAGCAAGGAGAAAACTAATGAAATATATGACATAATATTCTGCAATCCTATCCTTTTGTAAAATATTCTAGTTTAGTATTGGGTTTGCATGGCAGGTTTTGATATTGGGGGGGGATGCAGGATTGGCGTCTCTGAGACGCTGCCAGAAGCTTCCTCCATGTCTGACAGAGCCAATCCCAGGCAGCTCCAAGAGGGACCCACTGCTGACCAAGGCTGAGCCCATCAGCGATGGTGGTGGGATAACATAGGAAGGTGGAAAAGCTACGGTGCATGAGAAATTGCAGCCAAAGGAGAGCAGGGTGACAGCATGTGAGAGGAACAGCTCTGCAGACACCAAGGTCAGTGAAGAAGGTGGGAAGGATGTGCTCCAGGCACTGGAGCTGAGATTCCTCTGCAGATCATGGAGATCCACAGGGATTCAGAGATTCACCTGCAGCCTAGTGAACCCCACACCAGAACAGGTGGATGCCCAAAGAAGGGTGTGATCTCATGGGAGCAGGCTCCTGGCAGGACCTGTGTATCCATGGAGAGGGAGGAGCCCACGCTGGAGCAGGTTTGCTGGCAGGACTCGTGGCCCCATGGGGACCACAATGGAGCAGGCTGATCCTGAAGGACTGCACACTGTGGAAGGGACTACTCTGGAGCGGTTTGTGAAGAACTGCAGTCTGTGAGAAGGATTCAATGTTGGAGAAGTTTCTAGAGGACTGTCTCCTATGGGAGGGATCCCACACTGCAGTAACGGGAGAGTATGAGGAGTTCCCCTGAGAAGGAAGAAGTGGCAATGTGTGATGAACTGACTGCAATGTCCATTCCCTGTCCCACTGGGCCACTAGGGTATGGTAGAGAATTTGAGAATGAATTTCAGACCAAGAAGGGAGGACTGGGGGAAAGGTGTTTTAAAGATTTGGGGTTTTTTTATTTTCTCATTACCCTACTCTGATTTGATTGTTAATAAATTAATCTAAATATTAATTTAATATAAATTAATTAATATAAATTAATTAAGATAAATAAATTAATTTTTCCCCTAATCAATCCTGTTTTGCCTGTGACAGTAACTGGTGAGGGATCTCACCCTGCCCTTATCTTAACCCATGAGTGTTTTGTAATGCNGTGGTGGGATAACATAGGAAGGTGGAAAAGCTACGGTGCATGAGAAATTGCAGCCAAAGGAGAGCAGGGTGACAGCATGTGAGAGGAACAGCTCTGCAGACACCAAGGTCAGTGAAGAAGGTGGGAAGGATGTGCTCCAGGCACTGGAGCTGAGATTCCTCTGCAGATCATGGAGATCCACAGGGATTCAGAGATTCACCTGCAGCCTAGTGAACCCCACACCAGAACAGGTGGATGCCCAAAGAAGGGTGTGATCTCATGGGAGCAGGCTCCTGGCAGGACCTGTGTATCCATGGAGAGGGAGGAGCCCACGCTGGAGCAGGTTTGCTGGCAGGACTCGTGGCCCCATGGGGACCACAATGGAGCAGGCTGATCCTGAAGGACTGCACACTGTGGAAGGGACTACTCTGGAGCGGTTTGTGAAGAACTGCAGTCTGTGAGAAGGATTCAATGTTGGAGAAGTTTCTAGAGGACTGTCTCCTATGGGAGGGATCCCACACTGCAGTAACGGGAGAGTATGAGGAGTTCCCCTGAGAAGGAAGAAGTGGCAATGTGTGATGAACTGACTGCAATGTCCATTCCCTGTCCCACTGGGCCACTAGGGTATGGTAGAGAATTTGAGAATGAATTTCAGACCAAGAAGGGAGGACTGGGGGAAAGGTGTTTTAAAGATTTGGGGTTTTTTTATTTTCTCATTACCCTACTCTGATTTGATTGTTAATAAATTAATCTAAATATTAATTTAATATAAATTAATTAATATAAATTAATTAAGATAAATAAATTAATTTTTCCCCTAATCAATCCTGTTTTGCCTGTGACAGTAACTGGTGAGGGATCTCACCCTGCCCTTATCTTAACCCATGAGTGTTTTGTAATGCTTTCTCTCCCCTTGTCCAGCTGAGGAGGGGGGTGATAGAACAGTTTTGGTGGGAACCTGGCACCCAATCAATGTCAACCCACCACAGAGGTAAAGAGTTGTTCTGAAATTTTTAGACTGCTTTGCCCAGTGAACAAAATATTGTTCTCCTGTCCTGGTTTACCACCCTGAAATCCTGTGATGATGAATAATGCTTGTCTAAGGTCTTTATGAACAGAACAAAGGTTTGTCAAAGAGCAGAGATCAGCAATTTTAGGGTTTTTGCTGTTGTTTTTTTAGAGGTTTTATTTGTTGATGTTGTTTTTGAGGTTTTGAGTTGTTTGAAAGAACGATTTGAATTTACCTTTTATTTTGCCTTTCATTCTTCTAATGGGCAATTTCTGAATTTTTCTTTCCTGTGCCTTGCTCCACACAGGAATTTGTCAGACTGGACTGTTTGGATAGATATTTGCTACTCCACTAAATTTTTAGTTTTAGCATAACCTCCAATGCTTATAAGAGGAGCAAAAAGGAAATAAATCAGAATGGAGTTTGGGAACTGGCAAGTGATGGGTTTCCTACCACTTACTAGACTGACAGCCTGAGAGGAATTTGCTATCTTGCTTTTTCTGAAATTTGTCATTTTGCTATAGTGCTGAAACTGGACAAAAATGTGTATACAGGAAATGTATATACAGGAACAGTAGAGTAAGATAATATGTTAATACACAGCAGTGCACACAGGTTCCTTTATATTTTAATATATTCTGTAGGAACATAAACCCACAAACCCATATCCCACTAATGTCATATCTGATTTAGTTTTCTCTTGTAAACAAACTCAGTTTGAAGAGATCACCATAGGTTTCTGTAAATGTTTTCAAAATTCTTGTTCCTATTGTACTCCTCTCCTACTGTGCCCATGCAAACCTTTTTTCATTTACCTTCACATTTGCTACTATCCTTTTCCTCTTCTCCAAACCTATGCCACAAAGTATACTGCCCACTACTTGCATCTTCTGATTTATTCCCATAATACTAAGTTTTTGCATGAAAAGGCCCTCTTTGGAAATCCCTGAGTCTATTTGAGAACTCACTGAATATATGTACACTGTAAAATAATTTACTTCCTTGTTTTCCCCCTAATTATCCCAACCTCATACATACTGTGTTCATTCCTGTACTGCCCTTTGGTGTGAATCACAGAATCACAGAGTATTCTGAGTTTGAAGGGATCCACAAGGATCATCAAGTCCAACTCTTAACTGAATGGCCTGTATGGGGATTGAACCCTCAACCTTGGTGTTACTAGCACCATGCTCTCACCAGCCAAGTGTGTTTCTGGAGGCTGTTCCCAGAACTGAGTCCTGTAGAGGTGTTTTCTGACAGAGACCCTAAGTACCCCACGGTCCTCCATTTGTAGCCTAATACTAGAAGAACTCTGGTTTAGAGCCGTGAAAAGTAAACCTCAGGTGATTTCAAATTACTTCATCACCAAAAGCTCACAGAAATAATTATTAAAAGCTTTGGGTGCCTACCTTAGGAAAAGAGACTCAAGCCAAGTACTAGGCTGTGTGGAAGTGGTCAGTTTTGTGGTGGTGCAT